>CAUYON010187292.1:0-17917 GCA_963573935.1 Arctocebus calabarensis
TGTGGCGGGTGCCTGTAGTCCCAGCTACTTGGGAGGCAGAGGCAAGAGACTCGCTTGAGCCCAGGAATTGGAGGTTGCTGTGAGCTGTGATGCCACAGCACTCTATCCAGGGTGACAGCTTGAGGCTCTGTCTCAAAAAAAACAAAGAGAAAAAGAAAACTATGATGAACATTTTAGACACCACCCCTTACTTTAGAAGTTTGCAACCTTGTAGAGAAGAGAGATATTTAAATGGTAATTAAATATTTGTGACAAAAAGCACAACAGTAGCAGGTTGCAAAAGAAATGAACTAATCAAATGAGTTAGGAATGGTATTTTAAAAAATTGTTACTCAAATTGATTTGGAATTATCTAAAGTAAAAATGGAGAAAGTAAAGACTTACTGTACTCAAAGGGTAAAATAATTTTTAAGAGTATCACACCAGAGGAGGCACCCAATATTACAGAAACTAGATAGAGCAAATAGATGGTTCAGGGTAGAATTTTTTATGACAGACAACACAGGGGAGGAGTAGAGGGAGGAGTAAGGAGTTGAAGTTAAGACAAGTCTGCTCCTAATACTTTTGAGAATTGTGAAGAATACAAATAGAAGCTTCCTTATTATCTAGTAATAAAATGTTATGTCAAGCTTGTAAACTGTCATATAAATTCTACCATTTTACTATAACAAATACACCAATATTAAAAGTATCTAATATGTTAAATTATCATTTTTATATTACTGAACATTTGCAAAATATCAAAGGTAAAAAAATTTAATTACTACACAAATCTTGGCATTCTATGAATGAATGATGACATTTGGATACAGAGTGAAATATAGATATGAAATTCCTTAATATTCATATTTTTGCTACTTAACTATTTTTCCTTTTTGAATTTCAAAATATTATCAGAGTACAAATGTTTTTCTATGAATTTTGTCATAGAATCGGGGTTATAAGTGTGCCCATCAATTGGATGTTGTTCGTTACACCTATTGGGTAGGTTTTTGCCCATCCTCTTCTTCCTCCTGCCCCCTGACTGATTTGCACTGAGTTTTACTTCCCTCTGTGCATGTGAGCTTATTGGTTAGTTCCAATTTAATAGCGAGTATATGTGGTGTTTGATTTTCCATCCTTTAGAGACCTGTTAGGATAATGGTCTCCTGTTCCATCCACTTTGTTGTAAAAGGCCTAAGTCATTCTTCCTGGTGGAGTGTTATTCCATAGTGTGCCTATACCACAATTTTTTAAGCCACTCATGAATTAATGGGCATTTGAGTTGATTTCATGTCTTTGCAATTGTCACTTGTACTGCAATAAACATTCAAGTGCAGTTTTCTTTGTGATAAAATGACTTCCTTTTCTTTGGATAATACTCAGTAGGGGGATTACTGCATAAAATTGTAGATCTACTTTTAGTTCTTTCAAGAATCTCCAGACTGATTTCTATAGTGGTTGTACGAACTTGCATTCCCATCAGCAGTGTATGTGTTTGTTTTTCACTGCATCAATGCTAACATGTATTATTTTTGGATTTTTTAATAAAAGTCACTCTAACTGGGATAAGGCAATTACTCATTGTGATTTTAATTTGAATTTCCCTGATGATTAGTGATGTTAACCAATTTTCATATGTTTATTGGCCATTTGTCTATCTTCTTTTGAAAAGCTCCAGTTTATGTGTCTTGCCCACTTTTTAATGATAGTGTTTGTTCTATACATGCTGATTCGCTTTGAGTTCTTTGCAGATTTCTGGTTATTAGCCCTTTATCAGATGGATAGCTTGTGAATATTTTATCCCATTCTGTAGATTGTTCTGCAAAAAACAATCCCAGTGTCCCAACTTCTTCTTCTGTGAAGGCTTTTAATTTAGTCAAGTCAAATTTATTTATTTTTGTTGTTGCTGTGATTGCCATTGGGATCTTCCTCATAAATTCTTTACTTGGGCCGATAGCTAGCAGACATTTCCAACCTTTTGTTATAGTATTTTTGTGGTTAAATGCCTAACATTTAAGTCCTTTACCAATTTTGAATTAATGTTTGGGACTGATGAGAGATATGAATCCTGTTTAATTCTTCTGCTATCCAATTTTCCCAGTGCCATTTATTAAATAGTTTTTTTGTCTCAGCATATATTGTGTGTTTTGTCAAAGATTGGATGGCTGTATGTGGATAGTTTTATGTCTGGCCTCTATTCTGTTCCATTGATCTATTTCTCTACTTTTGCACCAATACCATGCTCTTTTGATTATTATAGCTTTGTAGTACAACTTTAAGTCTGATAATGTGATAATTTGAGATTCGTTCTTTTGGCTGTGATTACTTTGGCTATTTAGACTCTTTTCTGGTTCCAAAGAAAGCATAGAATTATTTTTTCTAGATCTGTGAAATATAATGTTAGTGCTTTGATGGGAGTTGCATTGAATCTGTAAATCACTTGGGTAGTATGGACATTTTAACAATGTTGGTTCTACCAATCCATGAGCATGATATGTTTTTTCATTTGTTTGTGTTGTCTGCAATTTCTTTCCCCAGTGTTTGGTAGTTCTCTTTGTAGAGATGTTACACCTCCTTGGTTAAGGATACTTCTAGGTATTTTAATTTCTTTGTAGCAGTTCTGAATGGTATTGAGTCCTTATTTTAACTCTCAGCTTAATTGTTAGTGGTGTATTGAAATGCCACTGGTTTGTATACATTGATTTTATAGCCTGAGACTCTGCTGAATGTATTTATCAATCCTAAGAGTCTCCTGGTGGAGTTGTTGAGTTTTTCTAGATATAAAATCAGGAAAAATAAATAGTTTGTCCTCCTTTTTTGCAATTTGGTACCCTTTATTTCTTTCTCTTGCCTGATTGCTCTGGCTAGGACTTCAAGTACTGTGTTGGGTGGAAGTTATGACAGTGGGTACCCTTGTGTTATTCTCTTTCTCTGTGGGAATGCTTTCAACTTCTCCCCATTCAGTGTGATGTTGGCTGTGGGTTTTCATATAGGCTTTATATTTTTGAGATATGTTCCTTCTATGCCTAGTTTGTTGAGGGCTTTTATCATGAAAGGGTGCCGAATTGTATTGGATGCTTTTTATGTATCTATTGAGATGACCATATGGTCTTTGTTTTTTGCTTCAGTTTATATAGTAAATCACATAAGATTGTGTGAATTCTCAATAGGATTAAGCTCATTTTGTCATGGTGTACTATTTTGATGTGCTGTTGAATTTGGTCTGTTAGTATTTTTGCATCTACATTTATAAAGAATATTTGTCTATAGTTTTCTTTCCTGGCTTTTGTATCAATGTAATACTGGCCTCTTGGCATGAGTTGGTGAGTATTCTGTCCTTCTCATTGTTATGGAATAATTTCTGCAGTATGGGTACTAGCTCTTCTTTGTAGGTCTGGTAAAATTTGGCTGGGATTCTATTTGCTCTGGGGTTTTTATAGAGGGTAAGATATTATTATTGCTTCCTTTTTGTCACTCATTATTGGTCTACTCAAAAGTTATATTTCTTTCTTATTAAATAGTGAGAGGTTTTTGGCACCTATAGCTTAGCAGCTAGGGTGACAGCCCCATACACTTGGGCTGGCAGGTTTGAGCCCAGCCTGGGTCTGTCAAACAACAATGACAACTACAACAAAAATATAGCTGGGCATTCTGATGGGCACCTGTAGTTTCCAATTCAGCTGCTTAGGGGGATGAGGCAAGAGAATCATTTAAACCCAAGAGCTTGAGGTTGCTGTGAGCTGTGACACCATGCCACTCCACTGAGGGCAACATAGTGAGACTCTGTCTCAAAAAAATAAAAAATAAATAGTGGGAAATTGTTTCCAGGACTTTGTTCATTTCCTCTATACTTTTGAGTTTATGTGCATAGTATTCACAGATAATATTTTGTATTTCTGTGGTATCAGTTGTAATAACTTCCCTTTCATTTCTGATTGTTTATTTGTCTCCTTTCTCTTTTTCCTGGTTAATCCTGCAAGAGGTCTACAAATTTTGTTTACTTTTCCAAGAATCAACTTTTTCCCCTGACTTTTTGTTTGTTTGTTTTCCTTTTCATTTAGCTCTGCTCTGACTTTATTATTTTATTTTAATTTTTATTTTTTTATATTACGTCATCTGCTCTGACTTTAGTTATTTCTTTTCTTCTGCTAGCTTTGGGTTTGATTTGTTCTTCCTTTCCTAGTTTCTTGGCACATACCATTAGTTTATTAATTTGTGATCTTTCTGTTATTTTGATGTAGGCATTTAAGTCCATGGACTTTCCTTTTAGGATACTTTTGATGAATCCCATGGATTTTGATAGCTCATGTACCTTTGTGATTCATTATCAGGAATCTTTTGCTATTCGTCTTAATTTCATTATTGACTCCTCTTCAGCAGCAGGTTAATTTTCATGACTGTAGAACTGTGCGTTTCTATTGATGTTGATTTTTAGCTTTTATTCCACCATTACTTGATTTCTGGTTTTTTTTTTTTCTTCCAAGACAAATCTCAATTTATCATCCTTAGTAGAGTGTCCTGGAATCACTGCTCACAGCAACCTCAAACTCTTGGGCTCAAGTGATTCTCTTGTGTCAGGCTCCTGAGTAGCTGGGACTACTGGCACCTGCCGCAATCCTCAGCTATTTGTAGAGACCGTAGCTTGCTGTTGCTCAGGCTGATCTTGAACTCCAGAGCTCAAGTGATCCACCTGCATTGGCCTCCCAGAGTGCTAGGATTATGGGTATGAGCTACTGCACTTGGCTTTTTTTCCTTTTTTTAACATACTGAGACATGTTTTGTGGCCTAAGATATCATTAATTCTTGGAGAATGTTCCATTTGCTGATGAGAATAAAGTATATTTCATGTTTTTTTTCTTAAAATGTTCTGTAAATGTCTGTTAGGCCCATTTGTTTTAGAGTTCTATTTAAAACCAGTGTTTATTTATTTTCTGCTTAGATGATCTGTCTAGTTCTGTCAGGAGAGTGTTGAAGTCCCCAGCCATGATTATGCCATTGTTTAAATCTTTGTTTAGATCTAACTAATTGTCTTTGCTTTATGGATCTGGGTGCTCCTGTGTTAGGTGCATAAATATTTAGGATTGTTTGTTTCTTGTTGAATTTCTCCCTATATCATTATATAATGACCATGTTTATCTTTCTTCATTATTATTGACTTGAAGTCAACTTTATCTGATACAAGAATGGCTACACCTGTTCTCTTTTGTTTCCATTTGCATGGAATTTTTTTCCATCTTTTCACATTGAGTCTATGTGCGTCCTTGTGGTGTAGATGTATCTCCTGGACACAGTAAATAGTTGGCTTATTTTGTTGTTGTTATTGTTTGGTTTTTTTTGAGGCAGTCTCACTCTGTCACTTTGAGTAGAGTGCTGTGGCATCATAGCTCACAGCAACCTCAAACTCTTGGGCTCAAGACAGCCTCTTACCTCAGCCTCTCAAGTAGCTGGGACTAAAAGCTTCTGCCAGGACACCTGGCTATTTTCCTACTTGTAGTAGTGACAGTGTCTCACTGTTGCTCAGGCTGGTCTCAAATTTCTGAAATCAAGGGATCGTCCCCCCTCGGTCTCCCAAGAGTGCTAGGATTATAGGTGTGAGCTACCATGCCCAGCTGGCTTATGTTTTTCATTCATTCAGCCAGTCTGTGTCTTTTGAGTAACATGTTCAAACCATTAATGTTAAGAGATAGAACTGATATGCAGAATGCTGTTTTCCTAATATTGGATAGTATCTTCTTGCTTTGTTTCACTTCCTGGGATATCATTTTATAAGTGTTGTGAGCTTTAGATTTTTTCAGTGGTTTTATACTGATATCTACTTTGTTGATTCATGTATAATGCAGTTCTGAATATTTCTATTTAAGATTGGAAGGCCCCACTTCCCTCTGGCTTATAGGGTTTCCACTGATATATCTATTGTTTGCCTGATGGGTTTTCCTTTGTAGGTCAGTAGTTGCTTATAACTAGCAACTTATAGAATTTTCTCTTCTATTATGACTTTGGCCAGTTTATTACTATGTATCTTGGCTATATCCTATTTGGTATGAATCTTTCTGTAGTTTGATGACCTTCTTGGACCTGGGTATCTGTGTCTTTGGTTATACTGGGAAAATTTTCCTCAAAACTCAAATAGGTTTTCCATGCTTCCATGCTTCTCCTTCAGGGATACCTATAATTCATTTGTTAGTCTGCTTTGCATAGTCCCGTATCTCTCTGGGTGATGGTTCTACATATTTTTGGTTTCTTCTCTGCCTCTTTAGATGACTGAGTTAGCTTGATTGCTTTGTCTTCAAGCTCTGAGTTTCTTTCTTCTTGGCTTAGTCTATTGCTGGTGCTTGCTGCTATGTTTTGAAATTCCCCAAATGAATCTTTAATTTCCTTGAGTTCTATTATATCCTTCCTTATATCATCTGGCCTTCTAATGACTTTTTCATTGATATCCTGAAGTATTTTTTTGTTTGTTTGTTTGCTTCTCTTTGTTGGTTTTTCACTTTCTCTTTAACTCCATTCATCTTATTTGCCATCCATATTCTGATTATATGTCTGTCATTTCACAATCTCCCTTTAGTGTTTGTTCACTACTGAGGTTCCATTGTGATCCCTTGGAGGGGGGATCTCAATCTATTTTGATTTTTTCATGTAGCCAAGGTTCTTTTGCCACTTTGTTGTCATCTGAAACCTCTTCTCTTGCCTCGGGGCTAATGAGTTGTTTGCAGGGCACCTGTTCTTTTCTGGGAATTCTTCTGCTTAATTAGAAGAAAGGGAGGTCCCTAAATGGTACTTTTAATTTTTTCCTATACTCTGGAATGTTGTTGCAGCTGCAGAGGACCCTGTGTACTAGAAGCCTGTAATGCAGCAGTTAATTTGATGTGTTCAACTGCAGTTCCCTCTGTTTAAGTTTATACTGGATGCTATTTGTGGTGGGTGTTAATCTACTTACCAGATAATTGCAGGAGTTGGGAGCTGGGCAATACCCTCTTCACTGATATCTGTGTTGTGTAGATTGTTGCGCCCAAGGTGTTCTCATGTGGTAACATGATAGCTGGGTGAGTCTATCCAGGCAGTTGTCATGAGTTCCTGGGCTGTGGGTGTTTGCCCAAACCAAGTCCCAGCTTACTGGTGGCTCAAGGCTGGCATTTTCCTGGCAGGGCTTTGGACTTTGACACAGTTCCTGCGTGGTAGAGGATATCCTCCAGTGGTAGAGGATCAGCGATGCAGTTTTTGGGCTAAAGTGCTTTGGTAGAATCTCCTGGCAGTGTCCCAGACATGGCAGAAAAAAGCTCTGGAGGCATAGAGGCAGAGTCTTGGGCATGTGAGCCTCAGAGCTGAGACTAGGGAGGAGTCAGAAGTAGGGCTTTTGAGCAGGGCCTCAGAGTAAGGAGCAGGGGCTTGGAGTGACAGAACTGATGTAACATAGAGCGTAGGGTCAGGGTTGAGCAGGAAACAGGCAGTTGGGACCTGGTTGGTGACATTGGGCCAAGCAGTTGGCAGACTGTTCTGCAGGCTTGAGGACTAGATACCAAATCAGATAGTTGGAGGTGGGTTCCACTAGCTAGGGACTGCAGAGTTCTCCCACACCTCCAGGATCCACTCACGCAGTCATCCAAAGCCTCTCAGATTGGAGCACTTGTGCTCAGATCTGTTGGGCTGTTAGGGAGTGGCACTTGGCTTCCATTCACCACATAGAGCTTAGAGAAACTTCCCATTGGTCTGCTCTTTTTCCAGCTTGGCAGGGGTAATATGAAGGCTGCAGCTGCAAAGCTGAGGCCCATGTGTGCCCTGCATTGTACTCCCCAAAATGAGCCCAGGATGGCTTTAGCTGTTGCCCAATCCCCACTGCACTTATTGTCTGGTGCAATGACTGTGCACAGACTCCAGTTAGTATCCTGATCTGTGGCAGAAGAAAGAGCCCTTTCACAACTCGTTCGTGGCACCTGCAGAGTGAGTACAGTGTACAGTACTCTATCTATCCTGCTAATCTTCCCCTTGTGTGTTTTGATATTGTCAGGTATATCCTGTCACCATTTTCCCCCATGCTGGAAGTCTCACACTGCTTCTCTGTGGTTTCACAGTGTGCTGTTTGAGAATAGCTGCCCAGAGATAGGCACCTGCTCTTTCCTTGAGAGCTGCAGTTCACAGCATGCTTTAGGTCTGCCTCTCCCTCCTTTTCTTTGCTTTTATTTCAGCAAATCTACCAAGTATATCGTAATGGTCATAGTCTTCGCACAAATTACGTTCTATTGACATTAATGCCAAATAAGATCTTTTGAATCATCATCATTTTTAGGTAACTTCTTAATTTTATCCTCTTGTTATCAAAACCAGTCTTTTTCATAAAGTTTCTTAAAATAGTACTCAGACTTCAAATAAACCAGTTTTAAACATTATAAGGGAATTGTATGATAAATTATTATCAGAGAAAAATTTTATAAAATCTTTTAATTTATTTAAATAAATTACTATCATATCATAATTTTACCTAGCTCTTAAAGTAATATCTAGTTTCATAAGGAAATATAAAGAATATGACTCATATATATTATGTCAAGACATATTCATATGTAATCAATATATTTTTAAATCATAATATAAATTAATACCATAACTTTTTATCTTACATGTGCAACTCTTTTTAATACCAGGCTAAACCCTGAGGACCTCCAAAAGTACAAATTAGATGAAGAGAAACAAATAATGGATAGTTGGTTATATAGACATATAATACTTTTCTAATTAAGAACACCTTGCAATCCTTTTCTGAAGGATTTGACACAGAAATTTATATGCCTTTTCTCTTACAAAGAGTCTACTGCTGATCAAAATTACACCCTCCCTTTGAAGTAATGTCTTTTTCAAATGTTGGCAGCAGCAAACTTCTCTGTCTTGCCTTTGACCACACTCACATTCTCTTTCAAGGATGCAGGTGAAGAAATGCAGAGATCCATTTTCCTGAGCAGTGTTAATTTTGAGAACAAAAGTTTAAAGTCATGGGGTGTTCTGCACTGGTGTGCAGTACCAAATCCTGAGTTAGAGAGGCATTCATGTGTCCTCTAAAAAATTTATTTTTGATATATCAGACTTCTAACGTACAGGGTCCAAAAGAGTGGTTCCTCTTACCAGTTTTAAGCATTGTGTCTGTTGAAAAATATGTTGATTTTGAATCATATGATGTTATCTAGGAAACAGCCTAAGAAGAATTATGAAATAGTTCATGTGCCAACATCTATTGGACAAATATAATCTCTCCCACCAACCAGCTATTTGAAGATCTCATTAGTAAGTTCACTGCCCAGAAGTTCTCACAGCGTGGGAGAAAGATAAATTAAATGGACCGTTAAGGGCAGCTTAACATCAAGGTTCTGTTTTTTTGCTGATTGATAATATTTGTCTCTGTCATTATGAAAAATATAATCTAGTAGGAGAGGAAGGAATTGAGTGTTAAAAGTGGTGGGAGAATAAAACAAAGCACTATCTTCATTTGGGATACATGTATTTAGGGAAGCTCTCTTTCAAAGAGTAATGTGGAACCTGACACTTGAAGATGAATGAAGCTTAGCGAGGTGAAAAGGGAGGCAGAGGATGTACTTCAAAAATGTCATGAAGCTTTAGTTATTGAAGGAATAGAAAGAAGATACGGATAGAGAGAAATGATAAGTGTGATATGTAGGTGAGTATGACCTTGAGTATCTTGTGAGTTCTGGTAGGAATTTTAGAAATTATTTTAAAGGCAATAGGAAGTCACTGAAGTATAATAAGAGGATATAAAATGATCAGATTTTAGCTTAAAATTTTGTGCTTTGCTTCCTGTATTGAAGAAGGGTAAGAGTGAGGAACTCCTAGTAAACAATTGGAATGTTATGGAAGCAGAGAGAATATTGAAACTTAATGGTGAAAATAGAAAAAAGTAAACAAAGAAATTATTTGGGAGGTAGAATTGATGGGATTGCTAATTGGTTAAGAGCAAACACCAGCGGTGTGCAAATGGGTTCTCATTCCCTGAGTAGGGACACCGGAGGAGAGGGAGGGTAACTGGTTTGAATGTGTTTGTGTAATCTGAGGTGCCTTTGCGACATGCACATGGGGATGTCAACAGGCAGTAGAGATCTTAACTACAGGTATAAATGTATGGATCAGGGAAATAAACTTTGGTCAAGAGGAAGTGTAGGAGACTGAGCATCAGGCTTATAGGAGTGGTCACCGGTTCTTGAGGGAGGCGCTGGTTGCTGGACGATCTCCGAGCTGGCTTGGAGATGTTTTGCAACCTGGAGACAAGCCCTCAAGCAACTGCATGCATTAATGAGTTAAGAGATCAGTCACTCTTAGCAAGCAGGTGTTGAACCGTGGACATTTTGGTGCAACAAGGTGGGTGTTGAGCCCCTGGGGAAAGATCATTATACAATAGGTGTGGGGAGCCCGTGTACTAGGATCACAGGTGCTTAATGGTCGCTGAGTGCTCTTTCTTTCCTTAGCAAGCGACCATTAAGCACCCGTGATCCTAGTATATGGGCTCCCCACACCTGTTGTACAATGCTTCAATAAAAGGCCACAGTAAGGTTACCAGGGGCTTTTCTCTGCACCTGTGGGAAGCCCACCTTTTGCAAACACGTACTTCTAATCTGTATCCCGAATGTTTTATTCCTGCAGTGACAGGGTGCCACCGCGGCACCGACAAGGGAGAAAGGCAAGATAACGCCTTGTGAATTATTAACTCAGTGTCTTTTATGCTTATGATTTGCTTCAAAAAATAGTCATGAAAGTGCTGAAATATCTCCATATTTTCTTGAAAATTGTTATGCACATACACTTAGCTGAACAATACATATACTTCTGATTTAATAAGTTTCATTTTCATTACTGGTACACACAAAATAATTCCCACCAAATAGTAGTACACCCTGACTTTACTTACAAACACGATTATTTTACTTTAATAGTAACCTAACAATTTCTATTTTCCTTTCTGATTAGCCCCAGCTATTATATACAGTGTTAGAAAGACAACCAAAATTGTTGAAAAACCTAGGAGAATTAAAACTGGTTAATTTCAGTTTTCTGGAAAATTAATGATAACTTAGTTTTTACTTACTTGAAAAAATAGATTAATATGGTACTCTACTTAGAAGGATGAAATAAGATGTGCATACATAAAAAAATTAAATGACAGATTTAGCACTCACAGTCTAATAATTTGCTTGTCTTTCTCTAATATGTTTAAGTCTCTTAGAAAATCCTTTTTGTTATTTTGCTATTTCATAAAAGGTACTCATTCTGTATCTAATAAAGAGGGAAAATTACATTGTTGCAAGATTCAGTGCTATTATTATCTGTTTTAAAATTCTAGCCAAATCAGCTGAAAGATATTAAAAATAAATTACCAGCATGCAATTACCATAGGTAGATATTGTGCTGCTACTGAAAAATAATGGATGAATGGCAGATGAAATGCACATTGGATGAGGTACTTTCATAACCCAGACTATGCTTCCCAATAAATCATAAACTGTCTAATTAAGACAACAGTAATATACACACTGAGACTTAAGTTTGTCTGATATCTATCATGTGAGGGTGAGTATTATTTAGTTTATTATTCCTTTACTAAATGATTAAATTATTTTCATTTTAAATAACCTCCCTGTTTTAATCAAGGCCATGAAGTATATCATTAAACTTCTGGTTGTGAAACAGCAGGTATTTGTCATGGCTTTAGGGGTGATCCAGCCCAGTTTCTCTCACATTGCCCCTACCTCTGTCCTTACTTTTCTAATCATATGCTTCCTGTTGCTTTTTTTATTTTGCTTTATTTTATTTTTTTGAGATGGAGTCTCACTTTCTCACCCTGGATAGAGTGCTGTGATATCATTATAGCTTACAACTACCTCAAACTCTTGAGCTTGAGCAGTCTTCTTGCCTCATGCTCCTAAGTGGCTGGGACTACAGGTGCCGTCACTATGTCTGGCTATTTTTTCTGTTTTTAGTAGGGACAGGGTCTTACCCCTGTTCAGGTAACAAACTCCTGAGCTCAAGCGATCTGCCTGCCTGTCCGCCTAGCAGCTAGGATTACAGGTGTGAAATACCGCACCTGGCTTTCATTGCTTTTTAGACATCATTTCTGTTTCTTTATAGTAGTAACCCTGAACATTTTTCTTCACATTTTTTTTTTACTAAATTTCTAATATTAAAATATTATACCTTGGAAGAAGAAAATACTTATGCTTTTTAGGTAACATTTAAAATTGTCCCTTTTGCATGTTTTTCATTGCTATTAATTCCATAAGCATTGAGAGAGCAAATGCTAGCTAGCATTCCTGCATTTAGGGATGTGTTGCTGAGAAGATGACCACCATGTGAGCAATATGAGTGCTTACGGGAAGCAGGTGTTGATAAGGGGTGGGTGGGCAGCATGATATGGGGGTGGTGAAAAAAGAGTTTGGGGATAGCTAATCCTTAGAGGCAGGTGATGACGGAAGTGCACTTAAACAGTAGCAGTCACTGAAGAGTTGTACTGAGGGAGAGAGATTAGATGGAGGCGCTACAATGATAAGGAGGTACAACGAGGGTGCAGGTGGTTCTGCAGGCCTGACTGGCAGATGTGAGCCAGTGGCACAGGACAAAGCTGGAGAGGTCACTACGGCATAGATCAGAAAGTACTGTGGGTCACTCTACACTTCTTGTGTACAGAATGCAGAAAGGTGAACATTGCACGTGCTCCTTTAGCTTTAGGTTAAATTTTTGGAGGAGAAATATTTAAATGAGCTTTGAAGAGGCTTTGCCACGTACAGTAAAAATAAAGAGGCATTTCCATGTTAGTTAATCTGATGATGTGTAGAGTGTGTATCTGTCTTTATGAGATGATGTATCCAAGTGTGGGTAATTGTTGAGAATAGAGAATCCAATGAAATATCTGCCTATGTGTTTACATGATTGGGATTTTCACTGTATTGTGATAAACTTCAGACTTAAGTCATGATTATATGTATCAGTCACAAATATTAACTCATTTAATCCTTATAAAAACCCTGTGAAGTAAGGATTGTTTTCATCTTATTTTAGTGTTTGGAAAACAGAGTCTCAGAGAAGTAACTTGCTTATGTGATCACGCATTCTAAGTATACATAAGAATCATCAAGAAGGCTCATTTAAGTGGCAGTTCTTTGGATCATGCCAGAAGAGATTCTTACTCAGGAGGTCTGGGATAGGGCCCAGGGATTTTATATTTAAGAACTCAAAATGATCGTGATGGAGTTAGTCCTATTTGGAGAGAGAATGTTGTGAGAGTTTTGACAACGAAAAGGAAATGAGAAACTTTTGAGATTGGGAAATGAAAGCCAAAAGATGGAAAATGTGAACGATAAAGTAAATACCATGGATGATTGGGCTGCCTAGTCATAACTAACAGGCGTTCTAACAAAGAGAAAAGAGAGTGTAGAGAATTAGCGAAGTAACAACTCCAGATGTTTTCGCTGTACTGGAGGGATAAAAAAGTTCTCTGGGCTTGGCGCCTGTGGCTCAAGCGGCTAAGGCACCAGCCACAAACACCTGAGCTGGTGGGTTCGAATCCAGCCCAGGTCCACCAAATAACAACAGCTGCAACCAAAAAATGGCTGGGCGTTGTGGTGGACACCTGTAGTCCCAGCGACCTGGTAGGGCAGGAGAATTGCTTGAGCCCAGGAGTTGGAGGTTGCTGTGAGCTGTGATGCCACGGCACTCTACCCAGGCAACAGCTTGAGGCTTTGTCTCAGAAAGAAAAAAAAAAGTTTTCTGACTGAAAGGGCCCAACAAATGTTCTGTGAGGTGACAGAAAAAAAGATCTGATACTTTGAACCTTCCAGTTTTACTGTGCCTACAGATTCCAGGTCAGTTCAGGCTTTTCTTTTTGCAATTTTCTATTTTCTCTTCTAGGAAGGTATCACAGTAAATAAAGCAGGGCAACTGTCAGTTCCCAGCACGTACTTGAGATCCTAACAACTTCCAAGCAGAAAAACAAAATGCCTTCAAAGGAACAAAAATTTGACATGTCATTGGCAACTCTGGAACCTAGGATATAACAGAACACGTCTTCAGAATTCTTAGGAGATGTATTTTCAGCTTTGAATTCCATAATCAAACTATGAATCATTTAGGCAGAAAGAAAGGCATGCAATAACTCAGAGACTAACCTCCAAAACCCACACAGAGAATGTTACTTGACGATCTGCTCTATGCAGATGATAACATAAATCAAAAAAGAAGAGGATGTGAGTTCTAAGAAACACTGGGTCTGAAATGGTAGTGACAGGAATGAAAGCTGCATAGCCCATCTTGAGTATGACCAGCCTGATTGAAGTAGGAGAAAGGAAAGTTCTAGAAAGAGATATCTAAGAAAGGAACATTCAGAGAAAAGGGGGCTTGACGGTATAAATGAAAAACTGAGAAAAAGCATTGAAGAAAGTAAATCCAAATTGTGGAGGAAATAAAAGCTAGGCAATAAGTAATTCTGGGAAAAGTGTAACCCAGTTTACCAACTGATAAACGACAAGTAGTATTAAATCATATAATGCAAACTTTGTTTGCCAATGTTCAAATTTAAAAATCAGTCCATTGGCAGATTTAACAGTGGGTGCAGAAGAGCATTATACAGCTTCACATTTTACAAAGTGAATGTGGAGGTGGAAGAAAGGACAGTCTGTGGGGACAGAGATTTCCTCATCTTACAGAAAAAAGCCTCCAAACATGCTGACTTGATGGAAAATATATCAATGTTTATAATTTAAATGGAAAATACTATATTGGGCAATGTGTAAACTAAATACTTAACTGTAATGATAAAAAAGATAGTTGCTAATGTAAAAATTCAGAAATCAATAAAAAGTGTTAAAGCCTCTAATTTAGAGATGTGGATATAATTATTAAATGTAAATCACAGATATGGATATAATTATCATATATATTAATAAATAGTTCAATGATTCCATTTTGATTGCAGAGCTGCAGGCCGGAAATGGTGAGGGCTATTTTTTTCTTCTTTTACTATAAGCCCTTTATTATTTGTGTTTTACATATGTGGCTATATTAAAAATCAAAAATCTAAATTATTATTATTATGGTTTGAGACACGTTCTCTCTGTCATCCAGGCTGGAGTGCAGTGGCTTGAATACAGGTCCCTGCAGCCTCTGGTAACTGGGATTCTAGGCACACGCCACCAGCCCCTGCTATTATTTATTTTACTTTTTGCAGAGACAGTGTCTTGCATTGTTGCTCAGACTGTTCTTAAACTTCTGTCCTCAAGCAAACCTCCCATTATGACCTCCCAAAGTGAACTACTCCACCTAAGGATTTCTGAGCATTTTGACAATACTGGCAGCTAACTTTTTCTGTATTCTCTTATTATCTCATTAGAAATAATAGAGTTTAATAAAATAGTTTTCATCTTTTTTCTCAAAGCTATGCTCTCAGGAGCAATTCTTACCCAGACAGAATAATTTTTACCTTCAGACTCTAATACTTTTTCTGCTTTAAGTTGGTGATAAAAAATACGAATTGTACATAGTATCTTTCAGTCCCTTTGTCTATAGTGATGATACGAGTCCTTTCCCCCACCTTCTCTCTGCACCTGCTTCCCTTTGAGACGACTGATCTCATAAGGCAAACTTTGGCAATGGCTACTTGCCCATGAGTATATTGTCTGTAACACTGAAGGTGCTGAAATACATGTATAAAAGAAACCCACGTATTCTGTCCTTATGAATGTGACCTTTGAAAGATATGATGCTTTCAGGTATCAGTCGATTCAAGCTTTTGATTTATAATGCCCACTCCTCTATTAGGTTGAGATTCTAATCACAGAACAGGATAATTGTCAGTTCTTAGTATTTAGGCTTCTTAGAGAATATAAGCCTTACATTTTGTTCCAAGGCCTCCATTTTTCTCTTAATTATCAAAATCTATTTTAAACATCACCGCCTAGACTGACACACTGTCAAAATCACATAAGGCCAACATACTTCATATCTACTGATATCTACAATGTTAAGATGAAGAGTGGTGTATTATAGCCCTTGGGTACAAATGTTTGATTTTAGTCTCCTTGAAAATGAACTCAAAATTACCTGGGCTATTGTGAAAAGTAAATGTATCCTCTGCATCCTCAGTCTTACTGAATCAATTGTTCAGGGTGGGTGCAAGCATCTATTTTATTTTTAATAAAAATTTATCTCTGTAATTTACTAGTGTTCTCAGTGTTTCCAAATCTTTCATGCTCCATCTGAAAAGTTCAGATTTGTCTCTTAATTTGAACAGCTTAATTATAGTGTTAGCATTTTCTCATTCATCCAATTAATTCGCTTAACACAAGTGAATTCTACTTACGGGCATTGTACGATCCTAAGTCCTGGAACACAAACAAATGAAGGATCTAGCTCTTGGAGTGAGGCAGGGTCCTAAGAATATAGGAAAGAAAGGCATTCATGAATAATTTTGGCAAATTTAATATTATTAATATAGGTGAAAATAATTTCTCTTTGTGAGATTCTGAGAAATGAGATAACATACCTCCGTGTGAATTTCAAATTCATATACATCTAAAGGCCTAGGGTACACAGATGAACGTTATTGTTATTTAGATTGAAACCTGAACTAGACGAATCGGCCACTTTATATGCTTTGTACGCTATCCAGTTAAACTCAAAAGGGCAAACCTCACTAAAGAGTGAGCATTTTTATTGTTCTTGTGTGAGGTGGCCAATATATTTCATTTTATTTTGATGACAAAGCAACTTGGTTCTGACTACTGAACTGTTAAATTTGTCTGTGCCATTTTCACTTCCTCTACAATTTAGGGATTGTGAATAACAATCAGAACAAAGTTGCAGCGGTCCTTGAAAGGGCCCAGATGTGCTGCTCTGTCAGATTTTTTCCCCCTTAATTTTGGAGATAGTTTCTCTATTGTAGGCAAACATATCTTCATTATTTCTGATTGTAATTCTTTACTTTTGGAGGAAGAACATAAAACAGAGACAAACGAGGTGTACTTTTGTCTATGTTGTTTGGAGTTAATATGCGACACTCTTCATGTAAATAAGATATTTTGACCTTAATACTGTTTCTTGAATATGATGCTTACATACACAGACATACATATGTGGTTTATGCTTATTTACATCTGTGATGGAAGCCCATATAAGCTGTATATCTACCTCTACTCATAGTGCAACTTGAATGAAAGAATATTCAAGGTAAAATGTTTCTTTGAGGAGAAAAACTTGGCAAGTTCTAAAAGTAAAATTGTTTTTTCCCTAATTTTCTTTCTCAACTTATCTCTTAAGTAGCCATTTTCCATGTTGATCATTTTATATTCAGTTCAGCAACATCCAGCCAATCTGCTGTCCTGTTAATATCGAGCAAAGTAAATGTCCTTTTGTATATATACTATCTGACATGTATTAATATGTGAAATTGGTGTGTAATTAACATTTTCTTTAAAAAGGAAGCCAACCAAATTAAATGGAACGTTTCCATCATGCTCTTTACCCTTCCCTACCTTTCAATTTATCTCTTTCAAAAATATTTTCGGGGCGAAGACTTTACATGTGGTCTTTTTTTTTTTAATTTAATTTAATTTAATTTTTTTTTGTAAGACAGAATTTATTCACAGAAAAGAATACAGAAAACATTAAGGCTCCCTGTACAGGGAGAGAATTCTAGTGGGGAGAGAGAAGCTCTCTCCGTTTCTTTCCCGGTCTTTCCCCGTCTCCTCCTTTAGGCCTTTAGTCTCAGGGTATATAGAGGTGTATGCGTTCCTTGGCCAGGAAATGAATGAATACAGTCCCTTCTGCCAGGGGCAAGGTGAATGAATGTATCAATGAATGGATACAGTCCTTTCATGGAATTGAGGCCTAGGAAATTCACAAGAAATTGACCTAGGCATAGGAGATGGGGGTTCCACATTTAGTCCTAAGT
>CAUYON010187296.1:0-13413 GCA_963573935.1 Arctocebus calabarensis
GTGATCAAGAAAATGCCATGAAGGCTATCTGTAACAGTACGATGAAAACATTTCTGAATGTATATGAATCATGCCCTATGATTGCACCAATGTACAGAATTATGATTCAATAAAATTATAAAAAAATAAATAAATAAAAAATAAAAAAAAATAAAGTGTTCACACTCTCCCATTATTTATTTATTTTTTTAAGGAATGGATCTTAGGTTTTTGTTTTGGTTTAAAAACAAAAACAGAAGGAGCTCAATTCACAATTGCCCAGGCGTGGAATCAACCCATGAATGGATTAACAAGCAATGGTGTATGTATACCAAGGAATACTATTCAGTCAAAAGAAAAGGTGGAATCTTTACATATTTTGTGTTTACCTAACAAGATCTTCCTAGTAAAGTATCTCAAGAATGAAAAAAAAATCCAATGTATTCAATACTGATATGAAACCAATATATAAATAGCTACCACCCCCAAAAGGAAAACAAGTACAGTCTGAAGAGAGGGAGGGGGAGGGAGAAGAGGGGAGAGGGTGGGTTGACTGTGGGATCTCACCTAATGTGCTCAATGTGAAGGTCTTCAGCACGCCCCCTCCCCCTGGTGAAGGGCTCAACCACAACTTTACCTTCTAAATGAAAATAATATAACCCAAACATTTGTACCCTCATATTAATCTGAAATTAAATAAAAATAACAAAACAAAGAGAGAAGAACGAAATAAAACAAAAACAAAGAGAAGCCTATGTAATATCTCTAACTCACTTATTACATTGTAGAGTGTTTACAAAATTAAAGAGAATAATGCAATGTCCGTGATGTTACAACAGTTTATAATAGACCAGCAAAGGCACCTTGACTTGTCCAGAATTGTCTGATTTTGAAAAAACGAAGAAGTGAGAAGATTTGGGCAGCATGACGTTCAGCGCTGGTACCATCAGATCACAATGACAATGTGTGCAGTGGGTAAACAGAGGCTGTCTTCCTCAGACAAAACATGCTCAATCCTCTCCTTGAATTGCCAGAATTTTACCCAGTAAAGGACTTTCCAGCCTCCGTTTCCAAATGCATATATTCCCTGTTTCTACTGCCCTAAATAGGTAAAATTTGTATCATTTTAATAAGTCATCTTTTTGTGATGAAACAAATGGCCTTTAACTGTAAACTTTTTAGTGTGTCCTTAATGAACATTGATTACCATCATGATTATAATATTTGCGATCTATTACAATAAATTTTCAAGTAAACACTGCTACACCTGCAAGCAGGCCAAAGAAGATTTGAATTCCATCCAGGCACCAAAGTTCTCTTTCTAACCTTCTGCTTTCTCAGTTGCCATTTGTTTTGAAAGGGATTTTAAACAGGCATTAACCATTTCACAAAACTTGCTTTTTGTACTCAATAATTTATTTCTTGTTAGAACAGTCTTTTAGGCTAATTAAGATGAATTGTTTGTAATTAACAGAAACCTGGCATTCGTAGATTGGGTTGAAGTCTAAATTCTAAATGACTAAAAAAATAGGATCCTTAATATTAGAAAAAGATTACTGACTCTGTAGTTTGCTGGCCCAAGCAAGTACATATTCATCATTTACTTCACCACGCATATTTAGTTTCTGTGTCTCGACCAATAACAACATTGAAACAAAATTTTCTCACTAATTAAGCATTTAAAAAGTAGGTCTATGATCTATCTGTGGGAAGGTTTGATAGAGGAAGGGTAATAGTGGAACCACATCTATGGAGCATATTACAAAGGACAAGTCAAATCTATCAAGCATAGAACGTAAATGTCTTAACACTAAAATCAAGTAAATGAGGTGAAAAATATACTAATTAGTTTGATGTAAGCACTCCAAATTGTATAAAAAAAAAATCAACACATTGTACCCCACACATGCATAAATGTATTCATGATCTATGTGTATATGACTTAATAAAAGGAAAAAACAAACAAACAAAAAAAGAAATAGGTCTATGAAAAGATCAGAGATTCAAGTTGAGTATATCATAGACGATTAGAACATTTTTTCTAAAATTTGTTAGCTGACTTTCCTCAGGGATGTATTCTCTCCTGTCTTTTTTACTTTCCTACTTCCTTCATTTCTTCAATTCCTAGTCTAAATGATATTTTAGATTGGGAAAGAATGTTCAACTGACTGAACTCAGTGACCTTGATTAAATAACATGGTTTTTTTTTTTTGGCCGGGGTTGAGTTTGAACTCACCACCTCCAGCATATGGGGCCAGTGCCTACTTCTTTGAGCCACAGGTGCTTCCCAATAACATATATTATTTTTTTCTACAAAGGCATAAGGTTGAACTAAATGATACTTTAAGGTTCTTTTCATCCTTCAAATTCTTAAATTCCACCTAGTTTTTCTTCACTTTCACATTCTCATTGACTCTGAGTCACTCATATGGCCACCTTTGGATCCGTGATGATCCAGCCCGTGACACTCAGAACATACTAGGAGCAGGAGGCACATTCAGGTTCTTTGTCCCTGTCACTGGGTTTAATACATCCCAGGTGGTCTTAAGAATTAGCATGTTAAGAGACCACTTGTGTTGACTCTAACCCTGTTGGGCAAATGGGTTGGTTACTTGTTTATAAGTCTTACTTAACAGCACACCATAGAATTGCAGATTTTGCAAGAATCATCTGGCCTTTAGTTGAGTGTCACCTATCATAAGTGGACAAAGTTTAACTAATATTATGAAAGCCAATTTGTAAAAAATTCAGATGTCTATTTTTCTTATCTTTGATAAAATAGTATAAGAGGGGGAAGATATCGAGGTGAGAAATGAAACTTCAGTTCTTACTACTAGAAAGAAAATCATTTATTGGTCTCTGTTTGGAGAAAAAGATGACGATTCTAGATGAAAGAGTATGTGAGGCCTGGCTAGGTTTCAATGAAGAAAGCGGGTGGATTAAAAGCATGGTTTAAGCCTCTGAAAATGCTAGAACAGCAGTCAGGGACACGTGATATGCTATACCCTCTTCTGACCGTGCCTTTCCCCATTTCATTGCTGTCTTCTCTCTCATCCTTTTACGAATCTTTAAAGTAAAAATTTCTCCCCTGTCTAAAGTGGACAGTGTCCCCAATTGTGATGTTTTCTAAAAAATCCCTTGCTTGATCACTTGTTAAACACTTAATGTAAGGTATGCATTTCTTCTCCCATTATTATACTAAAAACGCCCTTTATTGAGGAGCTGCTGTGTACCAGGAGGCTGTTTGGGGGTTTATGTACATATTAACAATTTCATATTGTATAACACCAAGAAGGAGGAATCCTCCCCAAATCATTCTTCTCTTCAAAGCCAATATCACCTTGATACCAAAACCAGAAAAGGGCACAGCAACAAAAGAAAACTACAGACAAACATCCCTTATGATTATAAATGTAAAAATCTTCAATAAAATAGCAGCAAACCAAATTCAACAGCACATAAGAAAAAAATCCACCATGACCAAGTACGCTTCACCTCAGGGATACAGGGATGGTTCAACATATAAATCAATAAACGAGATTTACCACATAAACCGAAGCAAAACAAAGATCATATGACCCTCTCAATAGATGCAGAAAAAGCATTGCACAAAATTTAACACTGTTTCATGATTGAAAACCCTCAACAAAGTAGGCATAGAAGGAACATATCTCAAAATTATAAAAACCACATATGAAAAACTCACAGCTAATATCATATTGAATGGGGAAAAGTTAAAAACATTTCCATTTATGTCTGGAAAAAGACAAAGATGCCCACTGTCACCACTTCTATTCAACATAGCGCTGGAAGTCCTGGCCAGAGCAATCAGGTAAAAGAAAGAAACAATATGTGTTCAAATTGGGCAAGAGAGGGCCAAATTATCACTTTTGCTGATGACATAATTTTATATATAAAAAACCCCAAAGATTCCACCAAGGGACTCTTGGAATTAATATATAAATTAGTCTCAGTTTACACAATCAATGTACAAAAATTAATAACATTCCTATACACTATTGCTAGCCAATCTTAATGTCAAATCAAATTCTCAATACATTTACAATAGCTACAAAGAAAATAAAATACCTAGGAATATACTCAACCCAGGAGGTGAAAGATCTCTACAAAGAAAACTGTGAATTAGTGAGGGAAATAATTTCAGGTGATACAAACAAATGTAAAAACGTATCATGCTGGTGGATGGATAGAATCACCCAAAGTGATTTACAAATTCAACGAAATCCCCATCAAATTGCCAAAGTCATACTTCCTTTACAGATCAGAAAAAATAATTGTGTGCTATATGTGGAATTGGAAAAGAGCCCAAATAGCCAAAGCAATGTTAAGCAAAAAGACCAAAGCAGGAAGCAGCGCATTACCAAAACTCAAACTACACTACAAGGCTATAGTATCCAAAACAGCATGGTATTAGGACAAAACTAGAGACAGACCAATGGAACAGAATAGAGAACCCAGACACAAAACCATCCACACACAGCCAGCTAATCTTTGACAAATGAGACAACAATGTATATTGAGGAAAAGAATTTCTATTCAATAAATGATGCTGGGAAAATTGGATAGCCACATGGAGAAGAATGAAACACCTCTCATCACTCACAAAAAATTAATCCAAAATGGATAAAAGACTTAAATTTAAGGCATGTAACCATAAGAATTCTAGAAGAGAATGTTGGAAAAACTCTTATAGACATCAGTCTGGGCAAAGAACTTATGAAGAAGAACCAATGGCAATCACAGCCACAATAAAAATAAATAAACGAGACTTGATTAAACCAAAAAGGTACTTCACAGTGTAGGGTTAGAAGATCGCCTACATAAGCCACACAAAGGCAAGCCTTTAATGGGTTGAAATGGCTTTTGTTAATACAGAAGCAAGAAAGCAGGGCTCTCCCTGAAGCATACACAGAGGCTGTTTGTTCAGAGGTAAAAGTCCATAAAAACAGTAAAGTATGCTTCCATTAAGCCCAGGTGCTTAGGGGCCGACAACCCCACCCCTGGTGATATGGATCAGAGGATGACATATGCCTGTCTGTACATAATGTCTTGGGGCCTAAAGATTTCTGCTCTGTAGAAAAACAAAGTCATAAATCCATTTTGGGTTAACTAAGTGTGTGCTTGAGGGGTTTCATTCTCCAGTCTCCCCTGCAGCTCTTTATGATCTTTATTTAGAGCCTATATTCAAAAGATGACTCATGTCTAAGAAGAATGTAAAAACAAAGTATTGTGTTGATTTGTAGAGTGAATGCTTTTCCACTAGTTAATTATGGTTAGAAGAAGTTAGGTAATGGGAAAAGGCTATAGATTATAGATTCAGTGTGTACGTGACCACCAGAGTATATAAGGTGGACCAGAATAAAGACAATTTGCTACCCGCCACCTGGACAGTGTGCAGTCTGTTTCTTGTATTTCCCCTAATAATTATAGGTACGAGTTCTGCACCTGGGGCAAAGCTACTGTCCCTCGCATCTCTGTTCACGCAACACACAGCCAAGAAAATAATCGACAGACCAAAAGGGCAGTCTACAGAATGGGAGAAAATATTTGCAAGCTATTCAAGGTTGGACAATTAAGTTTACAAACTCACCCTAGAAAAAGTGCTACATACACCTTTGAAGTCCTCTCCTTGGGAAGCTGTGCACCAACACCAGTGCCTAGTCCACCCTTCAAAGCAGCCGCCCCTGCTTGATTTCCACTGAGTTTTACTCCCCTGTGTGCACATGCATGCTCACCAGTTAGTTCCAATTTAATACTAAGTACATGAGCTGTTTGTTTTTCCATGTTTTAGATCAGTCTTTTTCAACCTTCTTTGTCTCACAGCACACTTAAATTATGTTGATCAAAAAAAAAAAGAGAGAGAGAGAGAGCAAAGAAAAAGAAAAGAATATGTTTACTGTGCTTTGAACTTCATTTAAAAATAATTTAATTAATAATCTTTAAAAATTTTCAAGGCCCACCTAAGATCCTCTCATGGTACAGTGTTGAAAATCACGACTTTAGATACTGCACCTAGAACTATGGTCTCCGGTTCTATCCAAATTGTTGCAAAAAGGTATTAAGTAAGAAGGGATGGGCAAAAAATTACTTAATGGGTACAGTAAACACTATCTGGGTGATGGACGCATTTACAACCTTGAATCAGGCATTACAAAAGCAATTCATGTAACCAAAAACATTTGTACCCCTGTAAGAGAAAATGGTTTAAAAGTCACAATAATCCTGAAAGACAGATATTGTGCCTTTTTATAGATTAAGAGACTGCAAGATTCAGAGAGGTTTAGACACGTCATGCTGTTGGCAAGAGTTCCCAAGAACAAAACTGAACTGTGCACTGAACCCAAGTATATCCATTATTTAAATGTATGTGATGGTGAAGTTAAGATTAATTTCCATAGTTTTAGATGAGGACTATTCTTTCACAAATTATACCTAGTGGTTAAGAACCCAGGCTCTAGACCAGGATTTTTTGACCTATGGCCCGGGATGGCTGTGAACACAGCCCAACCCCAAATGATAAACTTATGAAAGCTTTATGAGAATTTTTATGATTTTTCTGGTGGAACCCCATTGCGTGGTTCTTGAATGTGAGCTACGTAGACGACAACGTGAAGTCGCAGTGTCACGTAAAATAAACACATGTGTGCTCTCTTCTGGCACACGTGCGTGGCTTCAGTTTTATGGCAGGGTGGTGCTTCCGCTGTGTCTTCCCAGTACAGACAGTCAAATTGACACCATCAGATGTTACATGTGCTCAAAGTGACTTGGTGAGGCAGCTACGACCAATAATATTTCAGCCTCTTATTGCAAAATTAGGTGTATAATGTTATTCAGAAGTCAGATAAGCATTCTTATTTTATTATTATTATAGTTATTATTATTTTGAGACAGAGTCTCATGCTGTACCCCTGGGTAGAGTGCCATGATGTCATAGCTTATAGCAACCTCAAACTCTTTTGAACTCAATTGATCCTCCTGCCTAAGCCTCCTGAGTAGCTGGGACCACAGGCACCTACCACCACTCCCAGCTAGTTTTTAGAGACAGGGTCTCACTCTTGTTCAGGCTGGTCTCGACCTCCTGAGTGTAGGCCATCTTCCCACTTTGGCGACCCAGAGTGCTGGAATTACAGGCATGAGCCACCTGGACCAGCCTTATCTAATTATCAAGGTACCCTCACACCTCACTGGTGCTTCACACAGTACCTGCTGTGCTTTATGGTCTCTGCCTTACTTTGCATGAGCAGCTAAATGTGGAAGGGCCCAAACCTTGCCTTCTATTTTCCTGTCAATTAATTTTCATAATAAAAGTAACTATGGTCCCTTATCTATTATTATTTTTTTCATCCCAGCATGGCTTCTACAATATCTCAGAAGAAAACAGAACCTCCCCAAAAGAAAAATCACAGATGCAGGAAGATTGTTCAATATAAAGTAGACAGATGACTACTTTTTGGTCAAGGCAAATAGTAAAGCACTCTGCTTAATTTATTGACAATTTGAGCAGATGTCCAGAGACTGTGATTGGAAAAGACAGGCATTATATGCAAAAACATGCTGCCAAATTCCATGGGGACCATATTTTTATGTTATAGAATTGCTATGCGTTTACAGTGAATTAACATATGTAAATATATGTAGAATAGTCCAGGTACATAATAAGCACTCAGTCTTTATTAGCTATTATTAGTAGTAGTATTAATATTAAAGATTTACAAAATTAGACAGCAAGTATTCCTGTTGTAGAGTGTTCGTGAGCTTTTGTTGTCGATGATCATCGCTTGTGATTCTGATTACTCAATATTCTCCATTCATAGAGGAGCTCCCTGAAACTGACAGGCCCCTGCCCTTAGCTGGTTGATTAGATTCATCCCTGAACACCTCTAATCAGCATCTTCAGGCTGCTGTCCGGCTGCCAGCTCTCTGATTGCAGAAACGGTGCACGTTTGGAAAATGCCTGAAATGAAGGCACTCTGTCGTGGCAAAAATTTTTATCTTTGAAAATTTTGTAGAATATAAGCTGCCTAGCATCCTTTTATTGCAAAAAGTATGAGATTTTTCTTATCTGGTTATTTATAATATGGGACCGGGGATAACAGTGTCAGTAAGAACTCAAGATGTTAATGGAAGTGGGTTCAGAAAAGTATTTGTGAGCCTCCATAGTCTATAAGAAAAATGTTCCAAAGCTCGTGGTTGCTGTATGTTAGGCTACATACAGTAGTTTAAAGTTACATTAGTTGCAGAAACACCAACTTTGTGGATGTCAGATACATTCTCCTGAGAGGAAGTTTGAAAACAGCTTATGACACAGTTAATCAGAGAGAGATGCCACATTTTTGACATGACATCAGCTCATTTGCTAGGGCTAATAAAATTATATTTAGCATCTCACATACCAAATATAGGAAACTCATTTGTGATAGAGTTTAGTATGCAAATACTTCTTCTGTTATCTTTTAAGACCAAAATTTAAATTTATACAACCATGTTTCCAAACCGTGACTGTTTATTCTGGGCTTATGTATTTCTTTGATTGTAAAAGCAGCTTATTATTTTTCTAGCAGTGACATGAGAATATATAACTATGTGGAGCTCCAACTCTCTATGCAAAGAGGGTCTGTCTCACCCAGGGGAAGTTTAGTGCAACTGGGGCAAAGAACAGGATAGGAAGGGTATTTCATTTTGTCAGGCCATATTTAGCAATGTATGGGAGCAAAATTAGGGTCTTAGACACTACCAAATACAGAATACTATTTTATAATTAACTTATAGTTTATTAAAAAATAGCAGTATACAAGTAAATAGAAAATAGTCCACTAAATAGATTCCAGATACTTAGGTAAACAGTTGCCATGAATAGGCCTTAGTTATTTCATCTGCTATAACACAAAAGAAAGGTGCCATGTAAGACATGTTTAGTGGTGAAAGCAATATTAAAAAAGATAACTCTTAAACTGAAAAACACTCCACCAGAACTTATCTGGTGAGGGCCTTCAAGAGATCCAGACAGAAAATGTTTCTCTCCCAGGGCCCAGACCCTCTGAGGTGAGGCTTAAAAACAATGTGCATCTTCTTAAAAGTCATGGTCTTGAAAATGTTGTAAATTTTTCATTTCCCACTGTAAGAGAAATAGAAAAAGGAAGTAAGGTTTCTTCTTTTTCCCTTATATTAATTAGGGATCTCCTGCTATCTCTAAAGTGATTTTATTCTTACAAAGAAAGAATGTGATGGAATACGTGTTTAGAAATGTAATAGACGCTCCTTCAAAGAAGTGAATATATGTAATGTACTTGGCAATAGTAATCACTATAAAATGAAAATTTTAACATGATTAGTTAAAATTTCCATGGCCGGAAAATGTGAATTTAAATAAAAACTCTGTTAATACCTGTAGTATTTGTAGAAACTTCTGAATAAAAGCACGATATTGCTGTTCTATTGAATTCTTGAGGTGGCTATATATGAAATGAAGAATTGTGATAAAAAATGCTATACCATTAGTAGATGTAAGTGATCAGAAAAAAATGCATTTTATAACAACAAGTTATTACAAGATAATCAGTATCAAATATTGGGTAATGAACTCAGGAAACTGTGGTTTGTGTTTGTGAAAAGAGTTGATGGTTCAATGTGGTTGTCAGTGTTCATTCTAAGGGTGTCCACCCAATGAACACATTCAGAAGGAAATGAAAACACTGAAGGATCCTGGAAAGAGCAAGCAATTGTTTATCTCCTTTGCCCTCAATCCTTCTAGAATATCTGTAGTCTTGCCAACCAGGCCAGCAAAGGAAACATGTGTCTTCCAACTGAAGGGGTCAGAAGTCACTAAGACATAGACAGGAACATTCCAGATTCTGTCAATTCTGTATACGTTAGTGATTGTTCCTACAATCCATAATAGTTGGTGAATGAATTATTTGGTGTCAAGCCACAAACTCTTTATTATCATTTTGCCCCTAGGTAAGCACGGAAATGGAATGTGAGTGTTTAGAGACTTTTGCAGTAATTTAGTAGGATCATTTTATGATTATTGATTCTAATAATAAAAAAATGGGGGCTGCATAGTGTGACTTTGGTTTTTGATTTTTTTTTATTGGTGCAAATTTATAGGGTACATGTGCAATTTTGTTATGCCCACAGATTGTGTCATGGTGAGGTAAGGATCTCGAAGGGTACTCATTACCCCAACAATGTACCACATGGGGCCCTTTCGGTAATTTCTCATTATCCACCTTCTCTCACCTTTGTTTCATTTCTTTTGTAGCTCTTTTTTCATTTTTACAGACTAGTGCTTTTGCAGCCAACTGAAAAAAACTGGAGATTCATCATGGTGAGTAGAGAAACCTAAGTTCGGTTTCTACTAAATGGAAACAGACAGGATAGAACAGAGGCAGCAAACTACAATCTGTGGACTAAATCCAATCCCCCTGTGGGTTTTGTGTTGTATTTCTTTTTTTGTTATCCTTTTCCTTTTTTTTTTTTTTTTTTGAGACAGAGTTTCACTCTATCCCCTGGGGAGAGTGCTGCGGCATCATGATATCTCACAGCACCTCAGACTACTGGGCTCACGAGATCCTCCTGCCTCAGCCTCCCAAGTAGCTGGGACTACAGGCTCCCACCACCATGCCCAGCTACTTTCTAACTTTTTAATAGAAATGAGGTCTCACTCTTGCTCAGGGTGGTCTCAAATTCCTGAGCTCAGGGGATCCTCCTGCTGCAGCCTCTCAGAATGCTGGGATTACAGGCAGGAGCCACTGTGCCCAGCCTTTGTTGTTTTTCTTTCTTTCTTTTTTTTTTTTTTCCTTTGTTGTTTTTCTTAATGGCCCACAGATGAATCTGTCTCCACAATTGAACATTTGTGATTGATTTGAAGTTAGGGAGTATGAACTTTGAACCCCAACTAGGCAAATTGTTATCACCTTCCCCTTAAAAAAAGAATGTCAGTCTTTGTATCAGATTTCTATTACAAGAAAAGTGGAGTCCATTTTTATAATATTCTAAATTTTGACAGTTGAAATTGAAAGAAATTTTTCTCCTTTTCTTTATACAGTAACCCCTGTGTAAGGTGACCATGCAAGGGACTGTAACAAGCTGGTTAATACATAGAGGTGGTCACCATGAGGAACTAAGCCTACTGTACTAATATGTACATTTGGTGCATGTCTATGAAAATTAGATGAACTTAGGAGGTGGTCAGTGTAGGGAGGTGGGCAGTACAGGGAGGTGGTCAATTTAGGGGGTGGACAGTTCAGGGAAGCAGGCAGTGCAGGGAAGTTGACAGTGTAGGGGTAGGCAGTGCAGGGAGGTCGGCAGTGTAGGGGGTGGGCACCTGGGGATATTTGGCTGTGTGTACACACATGATACCCTCATTTGTTCCTCATAACCCAGGAAACTAAGATGTTTACTATCTGGCCCTTTACAGAAAAAAAGTTGTCAGCCTCTTAGATAGAGAAATATTTTCCAATTCATAGGACTTCTTACAAACACAAAAATATGTATACAAGGAGTCTAACATTTAAGTTTATGAACTCATCCTAGAAAAAGTGCTACATACTTGATGGCTGAATATCACTGCAGTCACCTTTTAGATCCTCCCCTCAGGAAGTTATGCACTGATGCCAATACCTAGTCCACCCTTCAAAGTAGTTTTGGAAATCTTTTTCTGGAATGCCCACCAAAGCCGTCATTGTAGGAAGATCTGACAATTAAATTTGAAAACTTGCCACTGTGCCCTTAAGTTGGCAGCACTGTACAAACAACTCAGTAAGGTTTCTTAACCTTGGTATATCAGTGTTCACAGCTGTGTTTGTGTTGATGTATGGCAGTGTCTTGCTGAGTGCCATTCATTATTTTTGTTGTGTGTTTTTGTATGCGATGTACTGAACTTAATAGATGAAGTCTCAAGTACTTATTGTATTAGGTACCATGTAGATGGAAAGATTTTTGGTTTGAAAAAGGATGGACAAATGTAAATGAAAATGAATTTTATTCACCTCACTTTGTAAGTGAAATTGG
The DNA here is from genome assembly GCA_963573935.1 of Arctocebus calabarensis. Taxonomy (NCBI): domain Eukaryota; kingdom Metazoa; phylum Chordata; class Mammalia; order Primates; family Lorisidae; genus Arctocebus; species Arctocebus calabarensis. Next base: position 12,013 of record CAUYON010187296.1, read on the forward strand.
ATACATTTAGGACACCCATTTCTCTCTCTTTTTTTTTTTTTTTGAGACAGAGCCTCAAGCTGTCCCCCTGGATGGAGAGCTGTGGCATCACAGCTCACAGCAACCTCCAATTCCTGGGCTCAAGCAAGTCTCTTGCCTCTGCCTCCCAAATAGCTGAGACTACAGGTGCCCACCACAACGCTCGGCCATTTTTTGGTTGCAGCCGTCATTGTTGTTTGGAGGGCCCGGTCTGGATTTGAAACCGACAGCTCAGGTGTACATGGCTGGTGCCTTAGCCAGTTGAGTCACAGGCGTTGAGCTGGAATACCCATTTTTCATTTTCTTTCACATTCCTAACAACCATCTTAATTTGAAAATGCCTGCTATTTTGTCATTTTTATGATGCTTTGAAATTTCTATAACCACTTAAAATTATTCTTGTGAATCTAGTTATTGTTGTATACTAATGTCCCACACTAATTAGTCAAACCACACACTATGGCCTATTATTTGAAATTATACATGCATGTTGTCTGCTGGGATTGAATGACTTACTTCTAGGGCTTTAAAATTGTTATAATCTGGCTCGGTGCCTGTGGCTCAATCGGCTAAGGTGCCAGCCACCTGAGCTGGTAGGTTCGAATCCAGCCTAGGCCCACCAAACAACGACGGCTGCAACCAAAAAAAAAAAAAAGAAAAGAAAAAATGGCCGGGCATTGTGGTGGGCACCTGTAGTCCCAGCTGCTTGGGAGGCAGAGGCAGGAGACTCACTTGAGCCTAGGAATTGGAGGTTGCTGTGAGCTATGATGCCATGCCACTCTACCCAGGGTGATAGCTTGAGGCTCTGTCTCAAAAAAAAAAAAAAAACACAATTGTTATAATCCAGGACAGCGCCTGTAGCTCAAAATAGTAAGGCACTAGCCCTACTAGTACCAGCCCATGTGCTGGAGGTGGTGGGTTCAAACCCAGCCCCAGCCAAAAACTGCAAAAAAAAAAAAAAAAAAAGTTATAATCTAAGTTTCAAAGGAAAGGGGATGTCTAATGACTATTTTCATTTTTTTTTGGGGGGGGGGGCAGATTGTCAAATCATCAAGCACCGGCAAGGTGACTGTAAGTATGTAGCAATTGAGCATAATACAAATGCTTTTATTTTAAAGATGCAATTTGGTTGGTTATGTTATAAAATTTATCTAGACCTCTAAATGAAAAATAAAATCAAGATGATTGGAGAGTGGTGGAAGATGGCGGCAGAGACTGTCCCATAGCCCATCTCTCCCTGGCCAGCAGGTGAGAGGGTGGGAGCTCTGGATCTTTCCCCGTGTGAACTATTGGAGTGGACAGGAAGCTGGTAAGACACAGAGATCAGGAGGATTGGCATGTGTGAAATATAGTTCTTAACCATGGAAACTGTTGCAAACTGTT
>CAUYON010187298.1:0-19469 GCA_963573935.1 Arctocebus calabarensis
CTGCGCCTGTGGCTCAAAGGGCTAAGGCGCCAGCCACGTACACTGAGCTGGTGGGATCGAATCCAGCCCGGGCCCGCCAAACAACAATGATGGCTGCAACCAAAAAGTGGCCAGGCGTTGTGGCGGGCGCCTGTAGTCCCACCTACTTGGGAGGCAGAGGCAGGAGACTCGCTTGAGCCCAGGAATTAGAGGTTGCTATAAGCTGTGATGCCACAGCACTCTATCCAGGGCGTCAGCTTGAGTCTCTATCTCAAAAAATAAAGTAAAATACAAATCTAAAACAGACTCAGCAATTCCACTCCTAAGTGCACTTCCCAACAGAAGTGTGTGCATGTGTGCATGCAAAGACACGTACAAAAATGCTCATAGGAGCATTAGTTATAAAACTCAGAATGTGAAAACAACCACCAAGTGTCTGTCTGCCAGCATTATAATGGGAAAATAAATGTTAAGGTATTCACATAACAATTTTTTTTACAGCAATGAAAATAAATTAATTAACACTTCATGCAGCAGGGATAAATTTGATAGAGATAATGTAAAGCTAAGATGAATACATACTGTATGACTCTGTTAATGCTTGTATGTTTGGCTGATAAAATCATAAAGAAAACCAAGGAATTTATTACCATGAATGCCAGGATAGGAGCAAGAGGATAGTGATGGTGGTCTGCACCAGGATGCTTTTGAAATACTGACAGTATCATATTAATATTTCTGGTCCTGGGTGGTAGTAACACCATGGTTTTAACTGTGTAGTTTAAGATATATATATATATATATGTATGTATATCTTCATATATGTTTGATGTTTAGCTCTACCTCATATTTAGCAACAGGCATTCAATCCAGAAAATTACCTTCAAGAAAATAATCTTTTCTTTAATTAAATATATTGATCATAAAGACAAAATAAACTGTACTTGCCTCTAAAACTGATTTTACTCCCAATTTCCATCTGAGAATGGAGTCATCTTTCACTCCAAATACTTACTTTGATGATATACTTCTTAAAAATGTTTTAAAGATTGTAAAATGATACTTGAAGCCACTTGCAACAAGTGCCTTGTGAAAAATTGACATGTTGGTATTGGAGCTGTTCTTAAAAGACTGAGCTCTTGTACCATAAACACAACAAAACTCGACAAAGAGGCTATATCCAGCCATATCTTATTTATTTATTTTATGGAGGAGAAGGCAATTTTTCAAAATACTTTGAGTGTCTCTCTTGGCACTTTTTAATCCATCCAGTCAACAAATATTTACTTACAACCCACTATGCCAAAGTGTTATTTTCACCATTTTACTGAAAATATTTCAGAAATATTTTATACCTCTACTGCCTTTTGCACAGAGTATTCACCATAATTTAATCTTTTCTTTATGACTCAGCCTTATTATAGAATCAAACTATGCACCAAAATGTTGGTCTTCAAATGTGCGTTTTAGCTCAGAAGTCTCTTATACACATAATAGGTTTCTAGCATGCAAAATGGATACAGAGAAGAGTTGCAGTGAGAGATGGGTGTACAGCAGAGTCTCGCCCTGCGGTTGGTATCCCTGAGACAACATAGAAGCAACTGGGAGATTCTAGGAATCACTTCAGGAAACCACTGGCACTGTATACTAACATTCTCAGCAACTATGCTCAGTGATCCTAAATTACAATCCAAAATTGCTATAGTTCTTTTCATTTAAATGTGTCATCGTGACCCTACTCAATGTCACCCGTCACTTTCAAGGCTACACTATCCTTCGCCCATAACACTCATGGTTTCTGAAGACTGGGAAATTGAAGTCAGCAGGCTTCAGAGAACAGTGGGGCATCAGGAGTCCGTAGAATAATAGTGATGGAGAGGATCTTCCTTGAATAATGGACAATGAGCTTCAATTCTGGACCTTTAGTGATCTATTTTGATGATAAAACATTTATTTTTCTTTCCAGATTCCAGATTACCAAGTGAATATTAGAAGTTAAGTGACCCCCTAAATGAGTAAGCAAATGTTCTACCATTAGAACGAGAATGAATTTACATTTTAGGTGGAGATTCCATTTTTTTCAAGTGAGGAATGTTTCTAGAATCTATTGGTCCAAGAACCATAACTACTCATAACCTTCAAATGCAAATAATTGGATGGACTCTTGCACATTTCAATTTGCTTATAAAAATACACATTCATAGTTACTGGTAAAGAAAATATTCTCCCTCTCTTCACCCCAACCTCTGACCCACAGCCACATACATACATACACACACACACAAAAAATACATACACACACAAACACACACACACAATCCTTGCTATTAACTCAACAGTCTTAGGAGTTCACCAAATGACAGAAGTTCTCTCTAGAAATAAACTATGAAATTTATTCTAAGGAGATATGTTTACCCCTGACATTTCTGAGCCTTAGAAATGGTAGACATGTTAGCCAATTAATGTCATTTGCTGATCTTATGAGAACAGTGAGTTAAGGAACGCATTATATGCATTTATAAGAGAAAAATCTTAAGCACAAAACATACACCAAGCAAACCAGAAAGGCCTGCTAACTCAGTAACATCCAGTGACCAGTTACATGAACAAAGTCAGGTCGGTTCAAGAACTTAATTCTGACAAGAAATCCGTCCAGGGACATTAACAATTCTGCACTTTAAACTTTGAGTTGCAAAGTTTTTGTTTGCAAAAAAATTGTGCATACCCAGGCCTTATAGCAGGTGCCTGTAGTCCCACCTACTTGGGAGGCTGAGGCAAGAGAATCGCTTAAGCCCAAGAGTTTGAGGTTGCTGTGAGCTATGATGCCACAGCACTCTACTGAGGGCAACATGGTGAGATTCTGTCTCAAAAAAAATAATAATAAAATAAATAAATAAATAAATTGTGCAGTTTAGGGAAATTCTGTTTTTAATGGAACTGAATGTAGTGTCTGATTTCACATGTGTATAAAATCTGAAAGGTGAACAGTAACTAAAAGGACGTGCCTGTCCACATCTATCCACAAGCATTTATGATGCTTACATTCTGTCTGCCCGCCAATTCCTGACAAGTGGTTATCCTTTTTGCCTTTGAATACAGGGTCAAAAAACTTTCTAGAATAGTTTTATATGTATTTTATATTTTTAGAGTATTCATTTATTTTCAAAAATTTGCAACTGGTACAAGTTTTATTTTTGATTCAGTGTAGAATTCCATAAAACTACAAAATCTTTCCTAATGCTTGGGAATAATAAGACTTCCAACAAATAATATTAAACCTATAGAAGTCAATTCAAAATATAAGGAGAATACTCAGATAATCTTTCATTTCTTTAAAATAATAGAGCCTTACTACCCATATCTCATTTTAAATTCTGTGAATCTCTCCCATCAAGCGTTTATTTAAATAACAATATGTTAAATAAATCCATGCCATGCCTATTAGCATGTATCTGAATATGAAAAATAGATCTCTAAAAATTTAATAAATTGCCCAAAATGATAAAAATATAAAGATGGTCTAAAAATGTTTAGAACATTCATTCTAAATATGAATCGCTCCAAAATTCATATGCTGAAATTTACCCCCCAAAGTAGTGTTAGTAAGAGTTGAGAACTTGGCTCTGCGCCTGTGGCTCAACGGGCTAAGGCACCAGCCACGTACACTGAGCTGACCGGTTCAAATCCAGCCTGGGCCCACCAAACAACAATGATGGCTGCAACCAAAAAACATGTCCTGGCGTTGTGGCAGGCACCTGTAGTCCCAGCTACGTGGGAGGCGGAGGCAAGAGACTCACTTGAGCCCAGGAATTAGAGGTTGCTGTAAGCTATGATGTCACGGCACTCTATGCAGGGTGACAGCTTGAGGCTCTGCCTCAAAAAAAAAGAAAGAGTTGAAAACTTATGGAGGTGATTAGATGTTAAATTAGATCAGAATGGGGTTAGTGTCCTTAGAAAAGAGACAGAGGGAGCTTCTTTGCCCCTCCTACCCACCATGTGAAGACAAAGGGAGAGGCAGGCCTTCACCAGACACCAAATCTTCAGCACCATGATCTAGAGACTTTCCAGCCTCCAGAACTGTAAGAAATTGTCTGTTGTTTACAAGCCACAAAGTTTATGGTATTTTTACAGCTGACTGAATGGACAAAAACAAATATTTTAGGGGTACAAGTCATATTCTCTTTAAACAATTAATTATTCACTTGAAAGTAACTCAGTGTTCTTGAAATAAAACATCTATAGAAAAATTGGGGGATAGGTCTCATACAAAGAATGGGATCTCAGCACAGACCTCACAGATTCCCAGGTATTCTAACTCAACTTTTAATTTAAGAGAAATGAACCTTATTTTTCTTGCCCTGACAAATATCAAATTTATATAAAACCTTAGCCAATCAAAAGGAAGTCAATGTATAAAAGATTATTCAACAGTACAGTAAAAAAATGTGTAAAACTCAGTACATCAACACCATTTCTGCTGCTGTTGATGCTACATTTTGATGGGAGAAATCCAAGCTTTAAATAGGAACCAAAGCATCCCTCCTATTTGCTCTGGGGATATTGTATTCCTTGTACTCATCAACGAGACTCTGGAAATGGCTCTATCGCCCCCTGGTGGTGATTATAGACTTTGCAAGTAAGATTAAAATAACAGTGAATCAAGTTAACAGGCAGCTAGGGCCCAAGACCAAACTTTGTAAACTATTAATAATATCTCCTCTACATGACTCAACATTTTCAATGTATGTAGTTTATTTATTTCAACCAGAATTTATTTGATCTCTACATATATAATCTTCTACAAAGTAAAAAAAATTTCTAATTTTTCAATTTGCTGCACTTCAAAAAATGAACATGAACATTTAACATGTTCCACAAATAATCATGTTTCTCAAAAAAAATAATAATAATCCTGTTTATCTCTTTAGATGATTTTAACCAAAAACAGTCTTTGTACAGCAGTGAGATTATTGTTTCATAATCCAGACTCTTTACTATGTATGAATCTATTTACTTACTCTCAGAATTGGTAAATAATGGCCAGGCATTGTGGCAGACACCTGTAGTCCCATCTGAGGCTGAGGCAAGAGAATCGCCTAAGCCCAGGAGTTGGAGGTTGCTGTGAGCTGTGTGATGCCACGGCACTCTACCAAGGGCAATAAAGTGAGACTGTCTCTAAAAAAAAAAAAAAAAAAAAAATTTGGTAAATTACTGCTGAAACAATCTTTTAAATGTCAATATATTGCTAAAAATGGTAGATTTATTGGGATTTACAAAAGTGATTTTAATCAAGAACTGCATCAAAGAAAAAGTGTTACTCAATGGCCTATTTATTAAAGTTAGAATGCTCTACCCAACCAGGTGAAATCGATGTAATAAATTTTCCCTCTAAACCTACAAGAAGAGTGGACTGTCCAACTACTAGGATCTGATTCACCAAAGAACCTGATTCACCTGCTGAAAGGTGTCCAGGTCTTGACTAAACATGATAATAAACTGAGAAGTGTTTTATATTAAAAATGAGGAAGCCAGCCTAATTCCGGAGACCTTGATTTAATTGGCGTGGGTGAGGCCTGGCCATGAGTACTTTGTAAAGCTCCTCAGGACATTTGTAAGGTCAGCTAATGTTGGGAACTACCACATAGAGGATGTTCTTATTCTCAGGAGCTCCAAGAGAGACATTGCTCCCTTACCTGCTTGTAGCTGTGTCCAGACTATAAAGGGTCACTTACTTCATTCTCCTTCCCCCCGCCAGCCACCACTTTTGCTATTTTTCCTTCTTTGTGATTATATGCAAGATTATAATGTAGCCAATAATAAACCCTACCCTACTACTTAGCATGTCAGGGTTACAGCCAATTACAAATTTTGAAATCCCATTGCTCACAGAAATTATAAAAGTTCTGTCCAGTTGCACAGAAAACTTTGGCATTGTAAAGTTGGTGAGTTACATAGTTTTTGTTGCCCAGCCATCAAATACTGAAATTGACCAGGGGACTTCTCAGTATGTTTTTTTCTGTAGACTATACCCTCTAAAAAAATTTTTTATCTTTGGCTTTTATGACCACATTTTCTTCTTACCCCTCCATCCTCTCTGGCTACTCCTTCCCATTATGATAGTGTTATCACACTTTAAGGAATATGAGAGTCACTTGGAGGTCTTGCTGAAACACAGGTAGCTGGACCCCAGCCCCAGATCTGAGGTGGAGCTCAAGAAATTGCATTTATTTATAAGTTTCCAAGTGATGCTGCTGTCACTAGTCTGGGGACCACACCTTAGGAACCAGCATCCTACACTACGTGTTGAAGATGCTGGAAGGCTCTGACCTGGGCTCTTCTTTCATATTGCTCTACTCTAATACAATTATAGCCAAGACTGTCCCTAAAATTATACAAATGGTCATGTTTCTATCTCTGGTCAGACTTCCAGTATTCTTCTATGTGCCAGTTGCCTACTCAATGCCTCCACTTTAGGGTCTCAACAGCATCACTATCTCAGCATTCAAGGGCCATACTTGTGATGTTGACCTGGTCATCTTCCTTGGCCAGCATCCCATAACATAGTGAATGGCTTCACCACTCAATTACATGAACCAAAATTCTGTGATTCATCATTGAAGCCATCCTGTCCCTCTGCCCATGACCAACAAGCAAGTCATTTCAAGGTTTATCTATTTTCACCTCCTAAATTTCACAAATATGTTCACTTTCATCATAACTGCAACCTTAGCTCTGACCCAGTCATTTCTCACCTGGATTGTCTTAGTTCATTTTGCATAGGTGCAGAATACCTGAGGCTGGGTAATTCACCTCACAGCTCTGCAGGCTGGGAGGCTCAGGGCCTGGCCCTGGAGAGGGCTTTCATGCTGCATCATAACTTGGTGGGACATCCCATTCTCACCGGAATTCATTCATTCCTGTGAGAACCAGTCCAGACCTGCCACTCTGGGAAATAACTACTTCAAGAACAGCACCAAAGCCTTCAGGGGGGACCTGCCTGCATGACCCAAACACCTCCTACTAGGTCCCAGCTCTCAACACCATCACACTGGGATCAAATTTCAATAAGAGTTTCACTAATGCTTCCCCATATTCACTCAGCATTCCCACCCTAGTTTTTTCTCTGCACCCCTGTATTTTTCAAAATGGAACTCTGACTCTATCACTCTCTGCCTTTCAATGGCTTTCTATTGGCTTTATGATTAAATGAAAATCTACCTTAATGGCTTGGCACCTGTAGCTCAGCTTTTAGGGAACCAGTCACATACACCGGGTCTGGCAGATTCGAACCTGGCCCAGGGCCTGCCAAAGAACAACAACAAAAAACAGCCAGGCATTGTGGTGGGTGCCTGTAGTCCCGGCTACTCGGGAGGCTGAGGCAAGAGAATCACTTAAGCCCAACAGTTTGAGGTTGCTGTGAGCTGTGACACCACAGCACTCTACGGAGGGGGTAGTGAAACTCTCTTACAAAAAAAAAAAAGAATTAACTTAACTTAGTTTCCCAGTCCTGGGAGGCACTGGCCTCCATTCTCCTTACCAGCCTCACTCTTTGCTCCTTTCTGCTTCAGTTCCTTGTATTCTTCTGACTTTCTTTGTGTTGCCCGGACCCTGCACCTCATCCCCACCCCTCCACTCATCCACTATCTCTGCCTCGTTTAAGCCCAACTTATCGTGCAGCCCTCAAGTGAGGTACTCTTTGTTCTGGAAAATTCTTTGTTATACACTGTACTTCTCAGCTCCAGAAGACCTAACTCATTTTTTATAACAAATATTTTATAATGGCACCTCTGCTGTCCTAAAGTTAAATTTTCTGGTTGTGTAACCTATATATATAATTTTAAAAATAATAACTGTAGTGCCTAAACCATAATATAAAGCAGAAATAGAAGAAAGTATCTCTTTTTATTTTATTTATTGTTTTTTGAAACAGAGTCTCACTCTGTTGCCCAGACTAGAGTGCTGGGGCATCACAGTTCACAGCAACCTCAAACTCTTGGACTAAAGCAATCCTCTTGCCTCAGCCTCCCAGGTGCCTTGGACTACAAGTGTATACCACAATGCTCAGCTGTTTTTAGTAGACTTGGGGTCTTGTTCTTGTTCAATCTGGTCTCCAACTCGTGAACTCAAGCAGTTCACCCACTTCAACTTCCCAAATTGCTAGGATTACAGGTGTGAGCCACCACACCCATCCAAAAAAGTATTTCAATATGTAAATGCCTAGTTATGACCACTTGAAAAGATTCAATAATACAATTACTAACCTCATGCTTGTATATGATTTCATATGCAGGATTACTGTGAATGAAAGAGCCCCAAGTGCAGACCAACGCACATTTGTTGTGTTGGTAACTCAAATGCTATTAGCAACTTTGCCATCAGTGTTATGATTTTCAAAATGATGAACAACTCCCATTAAAGTGGCAAACATGATAAAATACAATCTTCCTTCAATTTATACTAAATTTAAAAAATCACAATGTAACTATATCAGGAAGGATTTGGGGAAGACCTGATTTAAAAGAAGGAAAGGCTTTTTATCATTACAGAAACTCAAAAAAGTCTAAAGTTTTTTTTATTAAGATACAGCAATATATTAAGTCACTTTGAAATATGATGGTATCTAACGGGCAAAAAAAGCTTAAAAATTAAAGCAAGTTTCCTCTCAGAAGGAGGACTTTGTTGACCAGACTAGAGTGCTGGGGCATCACAGCTCACAGCAACCTCAAACTCTTGGACTAAAGTAATCCTCTTGCCTCAGCCTCCCAAGTGTGGACTTATTTTCTATAAGTTTAAAATCATACAAAGATGTTTGCATTTATGTGTAAAATGGAGTTCAATTCCAGGCTCAGATGAATGTCTAGAATAGACATGCCAGGAATGTCTAGAGGACATTTGAAAGTCATGCATGAAGTGAGATGATTCTTTGCACACAGGACTGTCCTAGGAGATGTAGGGTTTCTAAAATTATTTTTCTCCCACTATCTTTTTCTGGAAAGTTCTTTGTCCAATCTCCCCATATATATTTCCAGTTATAGGTGGAAGGGCAAAAACAAATGTTTTCATGAGTTTCCTAAGGTCCTCCTAGGTAGCAGAACTGCCCCTATGAGAATGACACATAAAGCCCACCTTCGCCTTTAGCACTTACATCATATGCTGTCCCAGAATCCCGCTTTTCTTTTGCAATGATACATTAACTTGAAAATAATAAACTAATGCCTGATACCTTCCTAGACTCTGAGCAGTGGAAGACAGTGACTGTTTCTGAATCTGACTCTCCACTGAGTTCCCAGTACTTTGCATGGTGCCAGCATACAGTGGGACTCCAACAGTTCTGCTGGCCACATGTCATTCCGCTCATGCTGAGGGCCAGCAGAGTGGACAGCTCCACACATGACTCCACGGTGATACCAGAAGAGGCCCTACCCAGCGTCCAGCACAGCCGACAAGGAATACTGCCTTGATGAGAGTTCCTGTGTCTTTTTCCTGTTGAATTTAATCCATTTATTTTTTCCTTAACGGTTACCAAATTAAGCTCATATTTTCATTCCTAGCAATGCTGGAGTAAGAGCCAAACCACTTGGTTTGTAAGTCTTTAAATACAGCCCTCAAATATGGTCAAAGGACCAAACACAAGTTTGTCATAAAAAAAAAAAACTGGGAAAAAAAAAACAAAAAATGTCTGGTTCAGTTTACTACCTTTAAGTTATTCACAAATAATGAGTATTCAGGAAAGTTGGATGCTCAGAAATGTGTTCCAATCACTGTTGCTTTATTCCTTTTTTAGGAGGAGGAAGAGTGAGTAGGTTTCTCCAAATTACAAAACACACTAAGAACCATCTAAAAGTAGTCTCGGGTCATGATGGGGTGAGAGACAGCTTCTCCTGACACAACACTTTTTAAAAAGAGAGAGAGAGAGAAATCCTTTTTTTTTTCAGATTAATATGAGGGTACAAACGATTAGGGTACATTGTTTGCATTAGTTAGCTAAGGTCCAACTTACATTTGCACCCTTCCCTCCTATTCAACACAGGGCTGGAAGTTCTAGCCGACACAATCAAGCAAGAAGAGGATATCGAGGGCATCTAAATGGGGGCAGAGGAGGCCAAACTCTCCCTCTTTGTTGATGATATGATCTTAGACTTAGAAAGCCCCAGAGACTCCACCACAAGATTCTTAGCTGTGATCAAGAAATACAGTAACATCTTGGACTATAAAATCAGTGTCCACAAATCAGTAACTTCCATATGTACCAATAGCAATCAATGTGAGAATCAAATCCTTTGCAGTAGCTTCAAAGGAAATAAAATACCTTGGAATTATCTAACAAAGAGGCAAGCAGTACACCGAACACCATAAATGCTTCGATGAACAAAGTTATGATTTAATAAAAAATAAAATAAAACCTATCCTTAAAAAGAAAAAGGAGGCAAAGGATCTCTACTGAGAGAATAATGAAACCCTGAGAAAAGAAATTGTGTTAAGATCATGTTCTTGGCTGGGAGGAATCAACATCGTTAAAATGTCTACACTACACAAAGCGATCTACAGATTTAACGCAATCCTCATTAAAATACTAACACCATTATTTGGAGGACTTGAAAAACAATTCTTCATTTTGTGTGGAACCAGGAAAAATCCATATAGCCAGTGCAATTGTTAGAAATACAAACAAACCCGGAGCCATCATTTTACTGGATTTCAGTTTATGCTACAAGTCCACAATGATCAAACAGCATGGTGTTGGCATGAAAAATGTATGTGAAGCAAATACTCTTTGAAATCACATCTTACAATCTTCCTCATTATAAGTGATACACAGTTAAGTGTGTCCGCAATGTATTTCTCATCACCTAGGAGGAGACACTCACTGAGCCATACAAATCTGTCCCAATTTATTGAAAATTTTGGCATTAGGTAGCAAACAGGCAAGAATGAAGCGGCAAGAACAAGACCTTCAGACTCGGCGCCTGTAGTTCAGAAGTTAGGGCCACACACACCAGGGCTGGCAGGTTCATACTCAGCCCAGGCCAGCTAAACAACAATGATATCTACAACAAAAAAATAGGTGGAGACCAAAAATCACATTATAACAAAGATATTTGTGCCAGAATGTTTATTGCATCCCAATTCATAACTGCTAAGTCATGGAAGAAGCCCAAGCGCCCATCGACCCATGAATGGATTAATAAATTGTGGTATATGTTGGCCAGTTTGATGAGAATATTTCAAACTGTATATAAAATCATCACATTGTACCCTATGATTGCATTAATGTACACAGCTATGATTTAATAAAATAAATAAATAAAATAAAATAAAATAATAGCCAGGCATTGTGGTGAACACCTGTAGCTCAGCTGTTAGGTCATCGGCCACATACAACAGGTATGGCAGATTCAAACCTGGCCCGGGTCTGCCAAAGAACAATAACAAAAAATATCCAGGCTTTGTGGTGGGTTCCTGTAGTCCCAGCTACTTGGGAGGCTGAGGCAAGAGAATCACTTAAGCCCAAGAGCTTGAGGTTGCTGTGAGCTGTGACACCACAGCCTCTACTAAGGGTGACATAGTAAGACTCAGGAAGGAAGGAAGGAAGGAAGAAAGGAAGGAAGGAAGAGAGGGAGGGAGGGAGGGAGGGAGGGAGGGAGGGAGGGAAGGAAGGATGGATTAAGAAAGAAAGAGAGAGAGAGAAAGAGAGGTTCAGCTATGATGGCTCTGAGAAAAAAGATAATTTCATGCTTATGTGGTGTCCATAATAGTGTGACATCTTTTTAAATTAAAAATTAGTGGATAATAAGTCATATAAATGAAAACCAAGATAAATTGAACGTCTGATAAAGACAAAAAACTACATGTCTCGGACGGCACCTGTGGCTCAATGAGTAGGGCGCTGACCCCATATGCCAGAGAAGGCAGGTTCAAACCCAGTCCCAGCAAAAAAAATACTACATGTCTCTGTCACAGATACTTGCTCGAGTATAATGTGGTCAACATGAATTAATAATTTAAAACAGCAACATAACTCTATTAAGAATTAAGAAAACCAATTCAAGACAGGAAAAATCTCCTATCATTATAGAAATTCAAAAAAAGTCTAAAATTTTTAAATTAAGATATGAGCATTATATATTCATTACTTAGAAATATGATGTTTACTTGAAGAAAGAGCTGAGAAAATTAAAGCAAGTTGCCACTGGGATGAAGCCAGAGTGAAGATTTTATTTTTCATTGCAAATATCAGTATGCTTTTGTCTTTTTATTTATACAGCTATTATCTTGATAAAATGTTAGTACTTACATTTCTGAGAAGTCCTCAGAAATTATGAGTCACATGAACTTTAAAGGGTATATTTATCCCATCTCAAGTCCTGTTAAAAATAGAATGTCTTAGTATATTGTTTCAGTCACAAAAATCCAAATTCTCAAGACTGCAAATATGGTGAAGAACTTGAGCAAATTATAGATATATTTTCTCAGATGTTGGTTTAGTAGCATAGTGTGGACTAGAAATTTTAAACCTGGAGCCATAATAACTTAATGGCAAACTGCACATTTCTGGCTAACTTCTTGCCATATGTTATTTTATAAATTGAAAAGCCTGAACTAAGTCTTTAAGTTTAGCCCGTATTTCTTTGTATGTGAATTAATCCCTTATTAGGATTTCTTAAAATATTTTTTGTAGCTAAATAGGTGTAAAGAATTGAGGTGCACTCTATAGAAGGAAAAGATTGTAATCCTTTTATTGAGAACCTTCATGTTAAAAAGAGAGAGAGAGAGAGAGAGGGGCTTATTATAGAAAAGTCCTCTACCCTAGGGAAAATTATGATTTTAAGGATTATGAACTTGTCAGTCCGTAAGTTATGAGCTAGTGAAGGCATCTGAAGTTTTGATTAATCTGCTCGTTATTCAGTTGACCCTACTTGCTAGCCTTGACAAGTAGGAAGATCTGCAGTGCTAATGTTACTCCAAGTAGAAAAATGTGAGAGTTGCTTCTGTGAAGCTAAGTGATGGTGAAGTCTGTGCAGAAGTGATCTAATAAAACATGTCCTTGGTATTTTATGGCTTAAATTCTGTGCTTCCAAAAAAGCTTCATTCTTTCCCACTGTTGGAAGAATTTCAATCCAAGAAGACTGAGTTGTGACACATGACTCATATCTATACCAAAGAGGGCATACCGATAGCCAGAGATTAAAGCAAGAGTGAGAGCTTTAGGTACTTCTCCTGGTATCTTTTGCTCCCATTGCAATGCCTTGTCTAAGAAACTTAGAGGAAGATGAACCATTACAGGTGCTAAAAGGGCCCACAAAGCGTAGATGAGGTTGATGCTATAGACTTGTTCTCAACCTCCACCACTGGGTCTTGTGGTTGTGTTCGTGTTGATGTGTGGTGGGGTCTTGCTGAGTGGTGTTCATTATTGGTATTGTATGTGCCATCGTGACAATGTCAGAGCTTGAATTACAGCAATGAACAAACATTCATAAACTTCCTGTTCAACTTGGCAGAGAGGAAGTGAAATCTGGAACATGTTAGTCCAAGTACATTATAGGGAGACTGGCACAGAGAAAACAGCAGTGTATAAGTAGATTAAGCTTTTTTCTGAGGGGAGAGAAAAGGTCACAGATGAAGAGAGGTCAGGGCAGTCAGTAACAAGCAGAATTGATGAAAACATTGCAAACATGTGTTGAATTGTGCATCAAAATCATTGGCTGACTGTAAGAAGCCTAGCAGACCAAGTAAACAATAGAGAAACAGTTAGGGAAATATTAACTGAAAATCCTGGCCAACAACTCATGGCTCTTGCACCAGCTCACACAGCACTGTCTGCATGGGAGTTTTTAGCCAGAAAACAAATAATTGTATGTGAACATGCTCCCTACTCACCTGATCTGGCCCCCACTGACTTTTCTTTACTTGAATATAAAGGAAATATTGAAAGGAAGACATTTTGACGACATCAAAGGGTCAGGACATCAAGGGTCAGATTACAATAGCTCTGATGCTCATTCCAATAAAAACAATTCCACAGTGCTTTAAAGGGTGGACTAGGTGCTGCCATCAGGGCACAGCGTCCCAAGGGGAGTATTTGGAGGTGACAAGAATAATAATCAGCAAGGAGTATGTAACACTTTTTCTAGGATGAGTTCAATAACTTAATCATCTGACCTCATATAACCTCAATGAATCATCATACAACTCTGTGGGATAATTATTACTATATCCCTTGAGTAGATAAGGAAATTGAGACTAAAAAAAATAAATATTTGCTCAAAATTACATAGCCAGTAAATGGAAGCACTAAAATTCAAACCTTTAAAATAAAGGTTTGGAATAAAACCTCTTTTATTCCAAAATTTTAGTACTTATTTTTTTCTTGGAATTTAAGCATTTAGCTCAGAAACTATAACATACTGTATTAATATGGTTATAGTTTCTGAGCTAAATATTTACATATTTTATATATAGTATGACATATATTTTATATATTATATATTTGCTATATAATTTATATAATGCATAAAATATGATATGTATATATTAATTATATTATATATTATTTATATATTAGTAAATATATTTATATAAATATACTTTATTTACTATATAATTTATATGATATAATGTATAAAATATGATTTAATTTATATATTAATAAATTTTGTGCATGTTACTATTTCATATACTTATAGAAATGTATAAAATATATATACATTATACATAATGTATAAAATATGATGTAATTTATATATTAATAAATTTTATGCATTTTACTATTAAGCATATACTTATAGAAACGTATTTTATTTACTATATAAATTCCTAACTGAATTTATTACCAGTGAAACAACTCACTACTTTCACTCCATTCTCAATAAATACATCAATTCTATAGCTGACAGCTCATGTCTTAAATTATCCTATAAATCATATTAGTTTTGTCCTGCATATATACCCTTGATTCATTTTTTTCTTTCCATTCCTCCTGTCATGGATCTATTCAATATAATTTGAGGTAAGGCGGAGCCCCCTGGTTCTGGGAGACACAGAAAGCGGCCACCACTCAGAAGTCCTGCAAGTGAGGGATCCCGGAGGTCCAGGCAGTGCCGCCCTGACTCCAGGTTCCAACCACATTTATTGAAAGCCAGAACAAAGAAGAGTAAGAGAAAAAGTTACAGTAAGTAGGGGCAACACCTGTGGCTCAGTGAGTAGGGCACCGGCCCCATATACCGAAGGTGGTGGGTTCAAACCCGGCCTCAGCCAAACTGCAACAAAAAATAGCCAGGTGTTGTGGCAGGCGCCTGTGGTCCCAGCTACTCAGGAGGCTGAGGCAAGAGAATCGCCTAAGCTCAGAAGCTGGAGGTTGCTGTGAGCTGTGTGATGCCAAAAATAAAATAAACTAAAACCTTTTTTAAAAAAGTTACAATAAATGTTATTCTGTGTGCAGGAAGTACAGATGTGACTGTTTTTCTGTACTGAGGTATCCAGTAGGGAAACCCCTGTTGTGACACCTGCTGTTTATTGGTCTGACTGGAATCTACCTTAGCTATTTCTGCCTGGCTAAGTGACTAATGTGCTGTGCCTATGTTGCAACTTGCTGCTAACACACAGGGCCTCTTTCTCACTGTGCATGTGACTTTGTTGCAGTTCCCCTGCTCAGCTAAGGTGACAGGTCAGCGACTTTTGCTGCGGCTGGTCATCCTGCTCCCTTTGCTTATCTTGAGATGTCTTTGTAATCTGTTTCCCACACACATTATTGATGGCTCAAGGTATCTTTTACTACTTTGTTTCAATCACAGTCACAGAGTAAGCAAATAAGTACAAGGTTAGGCATAATGAGAATTTTCAGTGATTATACATTTTTCCATAATCATTGATTAACATCATTTCATCAAGGACAACAGGACTTTGTTCTCCTACAATAATTGGAATCAACTTCCTGAGTGTCTATGTGCTCAGCAGAATTCTAGAACCCAGGGAGAGCTTCTCTGCCCTTAAGTAACTATAGTCTGCTAGAAGAGAAAGACATTCAAGAAAGTGCATTACCAACCAGTCTGAAAGGAGCATCAGTGGACTGTGCAAAATACACAGGCAGCCCTAAGTGGGGCATGAGGGCTGGGGGAGCTTCCCAGGGTAGGCTGTGTGGAAGCTGAATCTGAAAAGGGGGACAGGTGAGACAGGGGGGTGAGAAAGACTGAGTGGAGGAGGATGTGCCAAACAAGGAAGGCCACGTGGGGAGTATGAAGCAAGTACCTGAAATCCCACCTCTTCACTCCTAGATTACCCAACAGCCCCGACTGGCCTCAGTGCTCCCCACATCCAAGTTCACCTGAACACTTTGGCAAATAGATTCCCCTCAAAGCATAACCTTGATCACTCCCACTGCCCTTCTCAAGAATCTGCGCTGTCATTAGTTATCAAATTATGCCCCAACTGCTGCTTTTATTGAAGGATCTATTGCAGCATAACTCTATTTTTGCTATGACATATCAACATCCCTCAAAAACTGCATGTCGACTGGGCACACACCCTACTTTACACGTTTATTTATGTCATTCCCCAACTAGATTCTCACCATGTTTAGAATCCAACTCATGTGTCACCTGTTCTCAGCCCTTTTTTACCTTCACCAGCTGCCAAAACTGCTGGGCAATTAGCACCACAGATTCAGAATGTTTTTATATCTCAAATTAATATGAGGGTACAAATTTTTAGGTTACATTGTTCCCACTTCCATGGTAAAATTCAAGTAGAAAACCCTTATCCCCATTTGGTCCAATTTCCTCATCGGTCCAGTTACTCAAGTAGTAATCCATTCCTTCATTCATTCATTCAAGAGGCTATTTGTGGGTCATCTATTATATATAATTGTTCTTAAGCTAAATGTCCCATGTTAAAGTCATTTTCTCTGACATTTTTTTTTCTTATCCTTCCTCCTGTTCACTACCATCCTTCAAACCTGTTTCCTCTCCCTGTATTCTAGCAACATATCCCAAGCTGGAAAATTCATAAGCATTCTTTATTGCCCCTCTCTCTTAACTCCCACGGCCAATTGGTCACCTGTGTTCATTCTTTCTCAGAAAACATGTCTAAACTCACCCTGCTGCGGCCTCACGGGCTGGAGAGCTGGTGCAGCAGCTGTGTGATTGAACATCTCACCTCCACATTCTCCATCAGAATGGACTCCTTAAAACAGAGTGTCAAACATTTACTGAGGGCCTAGTAAGCACCAGGTTCTATGTGGGCCATAGGAAATCTAAATCTAAGTAAAAATGACTTTGACTCCTGCCAAATTGAGAGGCTGTTCAGAGTGGGAGCATTAGCTAACTCCATACACATACCCCTGGCATCTAGCCAGTGTCCCAGAACATCATCATCGATTGATAGATAGTGGTTTGAAAGTATAAATGAGTGGAAAGTTCTTTCTGTAAGTGGTCTCTAAAGATAAATGACATAACATTTTCTGCCCTCAAAAAGAGAAAATTAAGCTTCAAAGTAAAGACACACACAATAAGTAAAACACCAGATGGTGGTTTGATAAATTGCATGAAATCAGTCTGTAGAGAGTCAGAGTTTTCATTTCTTTTTTGGAGCAAAATAGCTGGTAGTTGAGGGGGTAAGACTGGGGTCTTGTACGTGCTTCCCTAAATTCATTCTCTAAAATTCGTCTATTTTCCAAAATGTTTAAAGAAATAAGTTGGCATGGTGGTCCTAAAAATTGTTATAAGAGGATGATTATGTATGGGGCAGGCACAGAGGAGAGACACATTCTACTCATGTAAAATGAAGAACCAGTCAAAACACTGTGTCAAGGACTCCGAGGAGAAGTTGGCTTCTGGCTGGCAGTCAGTCTCCTCACATATCTGTAAATATAGCTTGTTTAGAAATGATGAAAAAACATATTCATAAAATTCCCTGCATGCAATGTGTATCCTAGATTTGGATGCTGGGACAGAAGAAAGGACATTAGTGGAAAAACTGGAGAATATGAATCCACTCTGTAATGTAGTTAAGCATAATTTACTAACATTATTATCTGCACTTGGACAAACGTGCCATAGCCACCTAAGTTGTTAGCATCAGGGAAAACTGGGTGAAGTTCTTTGCAACTTTTTTGTTAGTCTAAAATTGATTCAAGTAAAAAGTTTATTAAAAATCAGTCAAGTTCTGAATGAGTTTGGTGGCTCACACATATAATCAAGCTCATTGCTTGAGCTTAGGAGTTCCAGACCAGCCTGAGAAAAAGCAAGACACCATCTCTACTAAAAATAGAAAAACAAGCCAGGCATGGTACACCTGTAGGCCCAGCTACTCAGAAAGCTGAGGCAAGAGGATCGATTGAACCTAGGAGTTTGAGTTAGGCTGTGAACTAGGCTGAAGTGATGGCACTCTAGCCTGGGCAATGGAGGGAGTTTCTGTCTCAAAATTAAAACTTTAAAAAAAATCCAGTTATAACCTCTTATGTCCACAACG
Organism: Arctocebus calabarensis; assembly: GCA_963573935.1. Lineage (NCBI taxonomy): Eukaryota > Metazoa > Chordata > Mammalia > Primates > Lorisidae > Arctocebus > Arctocebus calabarensis. Next base: position 18,445 of record CAUYON010187298.1, read on the forward strand.
TAATGGACAAGCAAGAGTTAGTCTGTGATTTAGTCATCAGTGGTCAGACTGCATGACTCAAGGGAAGGTAGTCAAAGGAAGTTGTCTTTTTAATATTCTTACTGTCCCCCAATTCATTCTGAAAACCTGGCCTAGCCCCTAGACCCTCTATCCCTAAAAATCTGTTCTTACTGTCCTGTGCTGCTACTTAGTAGCATAGTAAGGCTTATCTTTGCCTGCTTCTTCTCTGACCTGGGATCTTTGTCTCTATTTTGTCTCCAGAAAACAATACCTCCCTCTTAGAGTAGTAGGGTTCCCTGCTCACCCCCATCCATCCATCCATGCATCACAAATATATTACATTGTCTTGTTGTAACATTTTCCCAGCAATTAGCTGGATGTAAATTTATCTTGTTCACCTGTATCTATCTTCCCTTATCTTTCAGTAAACTCCTGAAAAATCAAGGACCTTGCCTGTCTCATTCACTGCTGATCACTGGGGCCCAAAACAATACCTAGCACAGAGCAAATGGTATTTTTTTTCATTAATGAAATAAAGAAACTTCTCAAGAGAACGGTTGCTGTTTTGTGCTTCTGTACCTTCTCCAGCTCCTAAAACCATTATAATAATAATGACTTGTAGTGAACTGCAATGATGCTCCTTAAAATTATCTCTCTTTCTCATACCCATCAATTCACCAAAGACATGTGTCAAGAACCAGCCAACTGCTTACTATGATGCAGAAATAACACAGAAACAGAGTCTGGTCCAGGGAAGTCAGGCCATATGAAGAAAGTACGTTCCTGCTTATTTACAGAAATACAACACTTTCTAAGTTCCTATACACTGCGAGTGGTTAACCTTATCAAAAATAGCATTTGAAAGTTCCTAGAAATCACTTCAAGAGTCCTAATGCAGTGATTGGAGAGGATGAGTCTGTTATTTCCAGCTCACAATTCTAAAGTGTTGGTGAAATAAGCTGGTTTGTTTTCCCAGTGAAGTGGGACATTTTTTTACTCAGATGAAAAGCAACTACACAAATCTT
>CAUYON010187300.1:0-20785 GCA_963573935.1 Arctocebus calabarensis
GCCTTCATATGAAAGCTATAAATTAGCTTCATAGTAGGGCTGTATACATTGGATACTTTTTCTTCCATTTTTGAGATACTTTGCTAAGAAGAATATGTTCCGGCTCCATCCATGTAAATATGAAAGAGGTAAAGTCACCATCTTTCTTTAAGGCTGCATAATATTCCAGCAAAACCACAGCCAATATTGTATTGAATAGAGTTAAATTGAGATTTTATATTTTTAATATTAACCTGGATGGGGTTAAAGAATATTCTTCTTAGAAAAATATTACAATAATGTAAAAGCAAGTATCCAATGTATGCAACACTAATATGAAACCAATAGGTAAACAATTCTATACCCACAGTGGAGAAAAACACAATTAAATTAAGGCAGGAAGGGAGAAGGGAAATGGGACAAAATATGAGGGAGGGAGATTGGTAAACTCTCACCTACTGAACACAAAGTAGGATTTTATAGCACACCTGATGAGTGAAGGGCTCAGCTACAACTTGAACTTTACCTAACAAATGTAAACAATGTAAACTAATCATTAGTAACTTCATATTAATTGGAAATTTTTTAAAAAGTATAAAGCCCAGAACTTCCCAGGCTGATCCTTTTTGCCCACAGAAATGTCCAAACTGAATAGAAATATCCTCCCAAATAAATATTACCTTTCTCCTACTTAAACCCCCTCTCCTACAAAAAAAGATACAGAGATTAGTAAGCTCTCTTGATTATTAGTGGTACCTTGTTCCATATTTGACTAGGTTTCCCCAACCTAATTCTCTGGGAGATGCATAAATTAGGGACCACACAGCAAAGGAGTTTACCACTTGGGCCTACCTCTTGGGCTGAACCACATGCTTCAGACCCTGGTTAAAGAAACACAAAGTAAAACAGTTGTGTAGTCCATGGCTATTAGGAAATTGGTTTATGAATATGAATAGGCATCTTCTCTTAGATATGAGCCAATGCAACTACCCATTTAATTATACACAAATTCTATATTCAACTGGAAAAGGACAAAAAAAGTAATAATAAATGGGTTGGGGGTTATCTCACTTGACTATTATTTTTTACCTGAAGCAGGACTCCATGGTCTATGTAGTTCTGAGTGGAAAGACATAAATTATTTCAATTATAATTTGACTGAGATATTATAATATCTTACTCCAATTACTTGGGATAAGGGTATGGAGTTCAGATAAAGATTTTTATTTTTATATATTTTTATGGTCTACCTTTGAAAAATTTCTTTCTTTTTTTTTATTAAATCATAACTTTGCACATTGATGCATTTATGGGGTTCAGTGTACTGCTTTGATATACAATGTGAAATGCTTACATTGAACTAAGTAACACATCCATCACAATTGTACTCATTTCTTAATAGTTTTGAAAGGTACCATTGCATCATACCCATTAAGTGAAGACCCTCACTCCTACTATATCCCCAATCCTCTCCCCTCTCCTCTTCCCTTCTACTTTCTGGACTATAGTTATGTTTTGCCATTCATATGAATGTGTAGGTGATTATATATTGATTTCATAGTAGTATTGAGTACATTGGATACATTTTTTCCATTCTTGAGATACTTTACTAAGAAGAATATGTTCCAGGTCCATCCAGGTAAACATAAAAGGTGTGAAGTCTCCATCTTTTTATGGCTGCATGGTATTCCATGGTGTACATATACCACAATTTGTTAATCAATTCATGAGTCAGTGGGCACTTGGGCTTCTTTCATGTCTTGGCAATTATCAATTGGGCTGCCATAAACATGCTGGTGCAAATGTCTTTGTTATAAAATAATTTTCAATCATCTGGGTATATACTAAGTAGAGGAATTGCAGTATTGAATGGTAGGTCTACTTTTAGTTCCTTGAGTGTTCTCTAAACTTCTTTCGAAAAAGGTTGTATTAGCTTGCATTCCCACCAGTAGTGTAGAAGCGTTCCCTTCTGTCCATATCTACACCAACATCTGTAGTTTTGGGACTTTGTGATGTGGACTAATCTTACTAGAGTTAGATATCTCGAAGTGGTTTTGAATTGCATTTCTCTGATGATTAAGAACGATGAGCATTTTATCATGTGTTTGTGCCATGTGCTTGTCTTCAGAGAAGTTTCTGTTCAAGTCTCTTGCCCATAAAGAAATGGGGTTATTTGTTCTTTTCTTATTGATTAGTTTGTGTTCTCTGTAGTTATCAGACCTTTGTCGGAAGCATAACCTGCAAAAATCTTCCCCCACTCTGAATGTTGTCTGTTTGCTTTACTTGCTGTGCTCTTGGCTGTGCAAAAACTTTTTAGTTTGATCAGATCCCAGTAATATATTTTTAGTGTTGCTTAAATTCCCAGGGAGGGGGAATATATTCCCAAGCCTATTTCTTCAAGTGTTTTCCCTGCACTCTCTTCTACTATTTTTATAGTTTCATGTCTTAAGTTTAAAAATCTTTTATCCAGTGAGAATCAATTTTTGTTAATGGTGAAAGGTGGGGGTCCAGTTTCAGTCTTCTATAGGTTGCCAGCCAGTTCTCCAAGCACCAATTGTTAAATAGGGAGTCTTTCCCCCACTGAATATTTTTGATACACTTGTCGAAGATCAAATAATGATAAGTAACTGGGTTGTTCTCTTGGCTCTCTATTCTGTTCCATAAATCTACCACTCCATTTTTGTGCCAGTACCATGCTGTTTTGATCCCTATAGCTTTATAGTGTAGCTTAAAGTCTGGTACCATGCTACCTTATATTTTGTTCTTATTTCTGAGTGTTTTTCTGATTCCAGATAAAATGAAGTACTATTTTTCAAGTTCTTTAAAGTATGACAGTGGTGCTTTATTAGGTATTGCATTTGCCTTTACAGTATCCCACAGGTTTTGAAAATTTGTGTCTTCATTTTCATTTTGTTCCAAAAAATTGGTGATTTCCTTCTTAATCTCTTCTTTAACCCAGCTATCATTTAGCCTAAGATTATTTAGTTTCCATGACTTTGTTTGAGTATGAAAATCCCTGTTGCTATTGAGTTCAACTTTTATTCCATGGTGATCTGAGAATATATAAGAATAATTTCTATTCTTTTAAATTTTCTGAGTTTAGACTTGTGTCCTAGGATATGATCTATTTTGGAGGATGACCTGTGGGCTGATGAGAAGAAGATATATTCAGTTTTATTAGGATAAAATGTTTTGTAGAGGTCTATAAAAGCCATTTGTTCTAGGGTCAGCTTTAAGTATGTCTTGTTTAGTTTCTTCTTGGATGATCTATCCAAAACTGTCAAAGGGGTTTTAAAGTCTTCAACTATTATAGTGCAGGAATATATCAAGTTGTTCATATCCATTAGGGTTTGCTTTATTCATTGAGGAGCATTCTGGTAGGGTGTATAAATATTTATTATCAAAATCTCTTCTTGTTTGGTATTTCCCATGACAAATATACAGTGACCATCCTTATCTTTCTTTGTCTTTGTTGCTTTAAAGCCAATTGTATCTGCTACCAAGATTGCAATCCCTGCTTTTTTTCTGGTTTCCATTTGCCTGTATTAATGAAGACCACTTCTTCACCCTGAGTCTAATTTTATCCTTTAAGTTGAGGTGATATTCTTTTATCCTTTGAGTTGAGGATACAGCAGATATCCAGTCTGAGTTTATGTATCCAGTCAGCCTGCTGTGCCTCTTTAAGGACAATTTAAACCATTCACATGATTGAGAGAATTGATAAGCTTGGTTCTGTATTAGGTGTTGTAATTTTTGGCTATGCAGTGGACATTTTTAATACTTTCATCACTGTGGAAGTTGGATTTATTCAAAAACTTCTGGGTGAGTTTACTTTGGATGTGGAGCATTGCACTGGTCATTGTGGAGGATGGGTCTTAGAATATCCTGGAGAGCTGATTTTGTTATGGCAAATTTCTTCAACATGTGTATGTCAGTAAAGTATTTGATTTATCCATCACAAATGAAACTGTTTAGCTGGATACAGGAGCATAGGCTGAAAGTTGTTTTGTTTTAGGAGATTAAAGGTCAATGATCATTCTCTTCTTGTTTGAAATGCTTCAAATGAGAGATGTACAGTCATTTTGATATTTCTCCCTTTGTAGGTGATGATTTTCTTACATCTGGCTGCTTGCATAATTTTCTCCTTCATCTTAACTTTGGTAAAGTTTATCACAATATATCTAAGAGATGCTTTATTTAGATTGAGTCTTGCTGGGGTTCTGAAACTGTCTTGCTGTGTGAAGTTCTGTATCTCTTGAAATGCTTGGGAAATTCTTCTCCAAAATCTCTTGGAGTAGAGCATCTGGACCTTTAAGACCATCCTCTTCTCCTTCAGGAATTCCTGTAAGATGAATGTTTGATTTTTTGGAATGATCCCACAACTCTCTCAGGGAATGATCAGTTTTTGCTCTCCATTTGTCTGTCTCTTTGAGAATTTGGGAACATTCAAAAGCTTTGTCTTCAGTTTCAGAGATCCTTTCTTCTGCCTGGTCAACTCTAGTACTGAAGGATTCTACTGTATTTTGGAGTTCCTCAACTAACTTTTTCATTTCCTTGAGGTCTACTATCTCTTTTCACATTATGTCCATATCTTTGGTGACTTTGTCTTTGAATTCATTAATTTCTTGAGACAACTTTAGAACTACTCTTTGGAATTTCAATTTCTATCTTTTCTGTCATTCTATTTATCTTATTGTCCATCCATATTCTGAATTCGATTTGTGACATTGCTGCCATTTATCTATGCATGGCATCTTCAATTGTATCTCCTTTGCCATTTCTTGGTTGGGGGGGGTTGATCTACTCTGGTTATTCATGTTGCCAGAGTTCTTCTGTTGGGTCTGCACCATGTTTGTTTTCCATGATTTGGTTAATAGAACGCATAGGGTGAGATTGAATTGGAGTTCCCAGGTAGTAGGGATAGCCCCTTACCAAAGCTAGGCTTTGTAATTGTGGCTTATCTCCAACAACCTTACAAAGGCCCCTTTCAGAGTTTTGGTCAGTCACTCTGAGGACCTACTTGGTGAGATAGTGCAAGCTAGCTCTGTTTTGATATCAGTCAACCTCTACCCTTCAGAAGAAGTCACAGTATTAGGTTTAAATCTTGACTGTGAGGAGATACAGCTGTGGCACCCAGTCCCCAACTTTCAGTTATTTTCTGCTACAGAACATCAAAGGTCAACCTCAGAAGTCCCCGAGTGGACAGATACAAGTTCCAATTAAATTGTCTGAGATAGTGTAAACCCTGCTTAACAGAGAGGGATTAAAGGGTCTCCAACAGCACAGCTGGTGGCAGGGATCCACAACCCCTCCCGCCAGACTCAGTCCACACAGTTGTCCACTTCTCTGCTCACAGGCCCAGTTGGAGCCAGGAGCCATGCCTCCGCCCACCCATCTCAGTCCACACCCAGCTAACCTCTGCTTACCAGACCAGTCAGAATCAGGGGACCACATCCCTGCCTGCCAGTCTCAGTGGACTACCTGGCAAGCCTCTGTTCACAGACTCTGTTGGAGTCAGGGCACAACACCCCACCCGCAGATATCAGTCTTCATTTGGTAAGCCTCTGCTCACCAGCCGGCTGGAGACAGAGGACCACGCCCTTGCCCTCAGGTCTTGGTTCACACCCAGCAAGCCACTGCTCAAAGGTTCTGTTGAAGTCAGGGGACCACGCCCTTGCCCTCAGGTCTCAGTCCATGCCTAGCAAGCCTCTGCTCCAAGGCCCAGCAGGGGTTGGCGACCAGTCCTGTATGCCAAACTCAGTCCACACAGCACACAGGGCAACCACTCCCCTGCTGTGGGTGCCATCAGAGCCAGGGGTTCTACACTCTGTCCCACCTGTCACAGCCTGAACAGAGGGTCAACTCTACCACTGGCCAGACATAGTCATAACCAGAGGACTGCTCCTCCTCCCTCTGAGTATCCCTTTCTTCCCACACCCTCTTTTTTCCCTGTTAGTCACAGATTCCTTCCTGATGGTTGGCCATCAATCTATACTATGCCCAGATCTCTCAGGAAAAGCCCAAAACACTCTGGCCCCTGCAGGGGGCAGAACTTCAGACTGCCATGTGAGGGGAGAAGGGTGGACTGGGAGTTTGGACTTGCAGGGGAAAATATCTGTTCAATTTTATGCCTGGCAGGGTGATGTCTAGGTTCATAATTGGGACCTCTCTGGAGAAAGAGACCTGGTGTTTAGTGGCTGTCTCCAACGAGGTAAAATGAGAGGTCTTTTGTTCCCTGCTCACTTGCAGATAACCTGCAGTGGGCATCCTACTGGGGGGGGGGGCGGTCTCCCATCCTCTAGTTCATAGGTTTTATACCTGTAATTTGTTTTCTTGAATGCTCTTCCTTGGAGTTACAGCATGCTGAACTTCTTTCTTGGCTCAGCTCCCCCTCTTTGGCTTCATAGAGTCTGATTCCATCCAGTTTTTCTCCCTCTGGTCAGGAGCCTCTGCCAAGGGTTGCTACCAGTCAGCCATCTTCTGAAAAATTTTCCAGATCCATAGTTTTAAAGAACAAACTAGAAAGAAATGTGGAAAGTGCATGTTTAAATCTGTGATAGGGCTAGGAAAATTGAGAGAAGAAACAAGAAGGTACAACTCAGAAGCTGACAGAATGTGAATTTTTACTTGTCATAATGTTATGACATAGGCTTCAAATATTGAAAAACTTTATTTTGTATGAATACTTTTATGCTTCCTATATGGTGCTTTTTAGAACAAGAAAATGAAATAAAAAGAATTATTATGATGATGACAATCATCATGCATATAAGAAATGTATCTAAGGCATATGTACAATTTAAATAATAGTTATAAACTAAAGCATCAGGTCAATGCCAGGTTAAGAAGTAGTAAGCTGCCAATAATGGAAGCCCCCATGTCTTCCTCCACATTCCAACCCTTTTTGGACAGCTGGGTGGAACCCTAACTGCTTTCTGTTACCATTCCTCTGTGTTCCTTCAGTTTTACTACATGTGTACACAACCTGAAACATCATAGTTTAGTGTTAACTGATTTTGAACCTTGTAAAAATACACTGATCATGTTTTATGTGAACTTTTATGACTTCCTTCTTTTGGGCAAAAAGATGTTTGTCAAATTCACCTGTGTTGGAGCACACAGCCTGTTTTTATTTCTGCCTAAAATTCCATCATATGAATATAATGCATTCAGTTCATCTATTTTGCTGTTGATAGACATTTCATTGTTTTTATTCACTAGGAACATCCTTTCTCTTTCTCCTGACATCTGTACATAAGCTTCCTCAGGAATGGAATTGCTATGTCATAGACTTTGCAGAGCTTCAAATTTATAGATAAAAACAAGTTTCAGCAAAGGCAAGTTAAAGAAATGTAACTTGTACCATATACTTATTCAAGAAAAGATGAATTATTACATTTGTATTACAGTAGTTGGCCAGCTTCTTACATTGATCACCTCCTTAAGTTGACTTAATTTTCGTAGACTGGACATGTACCACATGTACGTATCAGTACAGTAGGCCTAGTTCTTTATGGTGACACATGCATATGTTCACATTTGGTTCAGTCCTTTGGGTGATCAACTTACAGAAATTCTATTGTATTTCAAAAGCTAAAAGTAAGGGAATGATAGGAATGTTTCAGAGTCTTGGATCAGCAATTTTTTTAATGTAGATATTATAATTTCTTAATATTATGGGGTACAAATGTTTTTAGTTACATGGATTGCTTTTATTATGTTTAAGTTAGGGATATAGCGTGCACATCACCTAGATAGTGTACCCATTAGCTGGAGGCCTCTACTCTTCCTTTCCCCTGCTTGATTTCTGCTGAATTTTACTTCCCTTTGCACATGTGTGCTCTTTGGTTTGTTCCAAGTGACATGTAATAGCAAGTGCAAATGATGTTGGTCTTTCCATCCTTTAGATACCTTACTGAAGAAAATGGTCTCCAGTTCTATCCAAATTGCAGCATAAGGCCTTAATTCATCATGTTCATAGCTGTGTGGCATTCAAGAGTATATATACACCATGTTTTGTTAATCCATTCATGAATTGCTGAACACTTGGGGTGGGGGGGATTCCTCACCTTTGCAGTTGTGAATTGTGCTGCAATAAAGATCCTAGTGCAGGTATATTTCTGAGTAAATGACTTCTTTTCCTTTGGATAAATACCCAACAGTGAAATTGCTAGCTCAAATGGCAGGCCTAGATTTGCTCTCTGTGGAATCTCTACCCTGTCTTCTACAGAGGTAGTACTAATTTGCAGTTTCACCAGCAGTTGTATATGTCTTGCTTTCTCTATGTATTCACACCAACACCTATTATTGTTGAACATTACACTTTGAATATATCAGTTTCCATTTCTCTAGACCTTTATGAACACTTGACATTATCAGATCCTTTTTTCCTAAGTGGTGAGTGGATAATATAGTAAATGAATGAGATTTTCCCAATTACAGATAAGGGTGATCAGCTTTGCATATATTAATCAGATACTCGGATGATGTTTTTGTTTCTAAGCTCTCATTCAATTCTCTTGCACATTTTCTACTGACCTTTCCATATGTGTGTGTGGTATTTTGGATATAGGACCTTTGTCAGTTACATGTTTTGTTGACAGAGTCTTCCACTTGTGGACTGCCCTTTCTGTCCTCTTGTGCTGCCTTTTGAGACACATGACCTGTCATCTTTAATGTACTCCAAGTTATCAATGTCAACTGAATAGTGAAGGCTATTTGTATCTTGAGTAAAAGATACTTTTTGTTTACCTAAACTCCAAGACAGTATTTTTCCATATGATATTTCATGAGTGTGATCATCTTTCCTTTCAAATTTAGGTATTTAAATAAATTTTGTGTGTACTTTGAATCAGGAATACAATTTCAAATTGTGAAAATAGAAATTTCCAGTTATAGTAGTGTTTATTTAAAAGTTCAGGGCTGGGCACAGGGGCTCACACCTGTAATCCCAGCACCCTGGGAGGCTGAGGTAGGTGGATTGCCTCAGCTCCCAAGTTCGAGATCAGCCTGATCTAGAGTGAGACCTTGTCTCTAAAAATAGCCAGGCATTGTGGCAGGTACCTGTAGTCCCAGCTACTTGGGAGGCCTAGACAAGAGAATTGCTTCAGCCCAAGAGTTTGAGGTTTTAGTGAGCTAAGATGGCATGGCACTCTACCAAGGTTGACAAAGTGAAAGTCTATCTCCAAAAAAATAAAATAAAATAAAAATATAAAGGTTTGGGTGGTGCCTGTGGCTCAGTGAGTAGGGCACCAGCCCCATATACTGAGGATGGCAGGTTCAAACCTGGCTTCGGACAAACTGCAACAAAAATAGCCAAGCTATTGTGGCAGGCACCTGTAGTCTCACCTACTCAGGAAGCTGAGGCAAGAGAATCACCTACGCCCAAGAGCTGGAAGTTGCTGTGAGCTGCGATGTCACAGCACTCTACTGAGGGCAACAAAGTGAGACTCACCCTTTATCCCTTATCCATAGGGTGAAATGTCTGCACTGTGTGAGTCTCTTCGGAGGTCTCTATTATTTTACTGATTCATTTTTCTTCCCGCATGCCAGTGGTATCCTACTGTAATATCTTTACAATGAATCTCTCAATTTGTGCTACCTTATTTTTCTTCAAGAATACTCAACACATCTTGGTTCTTTGGCCTTTCATTTTGATTTTAAAATTGGCTGGTTGTGTTCCACTACAACAAATGAGAAACCAACAATAATAACAACAAACCCTATTGGGATTGTCATTCTAAGTGATTTGTTTTAAAGCATAGTTCAATTTCTGGAGAATTGATCTTTGAAAAATTAGTTTTCCATTCTGCCTTCACATTATACCTCTACATTTATTTTGGTGCTTTGCAGTGATTCTGTGTATGCTTTTGTAATTTTTTCCTTAAGGTATAGGGCCTTTTTGAGATTTCTTACTTTATTCTTCAGTCACTCATAATTTATGATGCAAGTAAATTTGTCTATCATTAAGAATGAATAAAGATTTTTTCAGGGCTTATGTATTGCTTAAACCATGTTTATATAAATGTGGCCAATTTCTGTGAATCAAATTTAATGCCAGGAATATTACTGAAACTTATTCTCAGTTAGCATACATTATTAAAGAATTACTTCTTCCTTTCCACATACACTCATCTCAACTGTGAATATAAAGAGTTTTTAAAAATTGATCTCTAGAGTCATAATAACATTTATTTGCTTATTTATTAATTCATTTATTCCTATATTTCAGCCTTACTGGTCTATACTGGGATAATAATGGTAATAGCACACTTCCTGATCTTTCCTGATCACAAAGGGAAATGTTGAACATGTATTAAACACAGATATTTTTACATTTTCATTATCAGGTTAGGAAAGTTTGTTTTCATTTCTTATTGCCTAAGAGATTTTACTAACTAGGCTCTGAATTTAATAAAAAGTATTTGTTCAACTATTGAAATAGTCATGCATTGTTTTCTTTATTCATCATCTGTTATCATAGGTGGATTCATTGATTGACTTTTTAATGCTTTATCATTATTGAATCAGGACTCAATATTGACCCAACTAGATACGTTCAATGACACATAGAAGTCATTGTTTATAAGTTCAGCATTGTTCTTGGGTTTACTATATCTATCTTTACAGGTTAGATTGGCCTGTTACTTTCCTTTTTAGTTTTCTTATCTTGATATCAAAATTACATCTTTCTTCATAAAATAAGTTCTTGAATGTTCTCTGTTTCTTTTCTTTGGAAAAGTTTCATAACATTAAAGTTATTTGTTCCCTGAATAGTAAAAAGAACTCACCAGACATTGTGTCTAGAAATTTCTTCCTAAGTTTTTACCTACTATTAATATTTCCTTGATAGGCACAGAATCATTTGTCAACTTCTCAAATCAGTGTTGAAATTTATTACTTTTCAATAATTATATTATTTGAATTTTCAAATATATTGGCTTAAAGTTCTTTATACATCTTTGTATTATTATTTAGTCACTGCATCATCTGTCATTTCCTTCCATTCCTGATACTACTTATTTTAGCTGTCTCTCATTGTCTATTCCTCCTTCATGATTCTCACCATAGACTTGTTCTTTCGAAGAACCAACTCTGAGTTTCATTACTTCCACTTTCCTTTTATTGGATAATATTTGCTCTTAGTTTGACTTCCATCCTTTTGCTTTTCAGAAGATGTGTTATTTCACAATCCTTTTCTGACTTCTGAAGTTATTGTTTAGTTCAATTTCCTTCCTTCCTTCCCTCCTTCCCTCCCTCCATTCCTTTCCTTCCTTCCTTCCTTCCTTCCTTCCTTCCTTCCTTCCTTCCTTCCTTCCTTCCTTCCTTCCTTCCTTCTTTCCTTCCTTCCTTCCTTCTTTTCTTTCTTCTTTCAACTTCCTTCCTTCCTTCTTTTCTTCCTTCCTTCCTTCCTTCCTTCCTTCCTTCCTTCCTTCCTTCCTTCCTTCCTTCCTTTCTTTCAACAGAATCTCACTTTATCAGTCTTGGTAGAATGCCATGTTGTCACAGCTCACAGTAACCTCCAACTCCTGGGGGCTTAGCCAATTCTTTAGCCTCAGCCTCTTGATTAGCTGGGACTACAAGCACCTGCCACAACGTATGGCTTTTTTGTTGTTGCAGTTTGGCCGGGGATGAGTTCAAGCCCGCCACTCTCAGTATATGGAGCCAGAGCCCTACCCACTGAGCCACAGGTGCCGCCCTTGTTAGCTCAGTTTTATATCAGGTTTTTCCTTTTCTAATATTAACTTTTAAGGAGATCTATTTTCAGTAATATCTCTTCACTCCACTTTTTCCCAAGCAGGGAGTTTATTTTCTCTGTTCCATCTCCCACTAACTATATTACCATGTCTTTTACTTCATGTTTTTGGAGAAAAAAAAATTACAAATTGTTTGACATGTTGTAATAAATTAAAATACAAACTCCCCCAAATTTCAATTAGACAGATATCTTCATAATCCAATTAAAAGATGTCTCTCATTTGGTATGAAGTTCTGCCCATTATACAAATAGCTAAAAGGAACAAATAAATTCAGCACAATATTCACTGGGCACACTGGTCAATAGACAAGTGAATGGATGCTAGTGAGTGAACTTTTCCAATATTATTTGCTGATGGATCAACTTTCAAACCCACAGCTCTTTCTAAACCTTCTGCACTAACACTGGGAATACTGTGCAGGATCATAGCAGTCACTGGTCATGCCCCATAGATGGATGCATTCCTTTTTGCCTCTAACCAGAGGGCAATCATTCAAAACATCCAGTCTTGTCGGGAGTGGCATTCCAATTTTCTAACCCAGGAACAAAGCAAAGATGAAAGTCAAATGAACGAACCTGGATAGGACGTATGCCCAAAGCAATCACAGAGGTCAGTGCTTTTGCTCATTTTGTTAAAGACTTTACCTCCACCAGCCACTATTTCCTGTAATATGTTTCTTCATGAAATGTAACATAAGCTTTCCAGAGACTCTTTTGTTCAACACAGAGAAATACTGTCATGCAGAGAGTGACACTGACCACATGAACACAGTTGGAGAGACTAGGAAAATTTCAGAGGCTAAATCACCCTAGTGTGGGCTGTAGACCCCAGAATCCAAGAAAGTGGCTCAGGGATTTACATTCCTTGAGTGGTTTTCAGGTATTCAAGGAAGTCTTCCAGCCAAGCACCACCCTCCCAAAAGGAAGCAGGAAGAAAAGATATGCCAAAGATAATCACTGGTCTTCACCATATATAGCACCCCCAGACCATTCACTGGTCACTTCTGCATAGAGATCTCTCTTCCTCCCAGTAGACGTGGGCTATCGTCTGCCAGGTGACATCCAGACATCAGGTAAGCTTCTCACACTGTTTCTGGAATGCGAATTTCCCTGCTGCCTAGGCATGGGGGAGGGTGGAAAGTGTTATCAACTTTGTGTGTTGCAATGGGGGTCACTCCTCTGGGTCCTGTGGGAACACTGAGAGAATGTCAGCCACTGGGCTCTCGTATCAGTGAAATACAGAGACCCAGTGGGTGAGCTTCAACAGCAGCAAAAACAAAGTTATCTCCAAAAGAAAATTTATATTTGATAGTGCAAAAAGAAAATAGAAGTAGTCACCAAAGGGACAATCAGAATTCGGTTTGTTTTTCTTTTCTTTTGTAGTTTAGTATATGGCTTTGTTCTTGGTTAATTATGGAGTGCTCAAAGGGGACCCCATTGTCCAGTCAGTGTTTCAGGCTGTGAGGTTATTCAGTGGGTTCAGAAGTCATGCAGGTGGTGACCGAGCACAGTATGCTTTGTTCTCGTGATTCTTACTCTACAACCTGAAGAGGGGGAGAAATGTCATCTTCTTTACTCATTCAAATTGAATTCTACTTCACCTACATAACTTCCTCTTAAATAGCAGGCCAACTGCTGTTGATTAGCCACTGGGAGTCTTTTAATTGAAGCACAGAATTTTATAAATATGCTTAATTTAAGCAAAAACTAGTGATGAAATCTCTATTGGTCTTTGGTCCTCATTGGCTAAAGTGAAGCCTATTGTTTAAAAGTCCATGGTGTCTTGTAATCTAGTGGTTCTTCTGCTTCCTTAAGGTAGAACAAGGTCACAGAGCCTGAGGTGCCTGCTAACTGGGTCCAATTTCTCCAGCCATATAATGAAACCCTTCTTCCATTCTTCCCTGAACACTCAGCTTCCATATCCTTCCACTCCTCTGGGGACACTTCACAGAGACCAGCCACACCCTCCTGATCCCACATAACCTGTTACCTTCTCACTCTTAGGTAATCTCTCCCTTTAGTCTCACTGCTTCCACTTGCATTGCTTCCTCACCTCCCTATTGGGGAGCTCAAACTTGTAGAAAATACCCAACATACGGGCTGTCTGTAGACAATTTCATTTTGGGGGTTTTGCAACTAGCCCTCCTCTTAGCTGTAAGGCAGCCACATTATAGGTCATGTTTGAGCAGGAATATGTACCATTACCCAAACCTGAATCTCCACCCACATTGCTTCATCTTGAGTCTCAGACATGGTCAGGCTGGCATTTTAAGTGGGAAAATTCCTGCCACATGTGTGGTCGGTCCTATTCCCCAACTGGAATCTATCACCAGCTTGGTTATCTAGCATATTCCTCTCTCTTTTCTGGATTCCAAGTCCCTGGAGTAAAGAGAAATGGATGCCAACTATACCCACAATCTCTGATGAAACCTTAATGGCCATTCTTCCCTGTCCACACCTCCTCCAGCCAAAGCTACCTCTACCTTTCCCCAAGCAAAGTCAGGAGATGATTTATTTTTTATTTTTTTTACCTTTCTCTGAATACATAACTATTGTGTGTAACATAGTTCTTCCTGGGCTTACCAGTACTTTTCCAGGAGTTGTTTGGCAAAACAGTTGATTGCTTTGCCCAGATAAAAGTGTGTGGGTGCATATGCCTCTGGTCACCTCACTGATAATGAATTTTAGGACATATGTGCTGAACAAAGGATTAGTTAATTAGAGTTGCAGGCACTCAAGGAGCCCACTGAGAGTAGGACACTCACTTCTGGTTTTCCTCAACTTGCAGTGGAGTATGCTGATCTTTTAAGGCTTTGAAAATCATTTACCTTCAAGTACTCACAGAGTCTGGCCAGTGTGGAAATTGAAAACTTCTTGCCTTCTCAAAATTAACAAAATACTCCTCCTCCCCTACTTTTATCAATGTCAAGAGTTAGAGAGGTAGAATTCAGTGAGCCTGAGCAGTCTGCAGAGAATACCTCTCAACTACACACCTCCTCACATCTGGGCTTGAAAAGGGACCAAGACCATATTTCATGGGTCTAAAGATCCCCTGGCCAGTGCCATCTATGAAAATGAATAAATACAGTAACATTTTCACTTGCCTTCTACTAATTATTTACAATTTGAGTAAAAGTATTGGCAACAGGGTAGGGAAGAGAAAGAGAAAGAATAGAAACTTTACATGTTGAACATCCCTAATTCAAAACTCTGAAATCCAACAGCCCCCCAAATCCAAATTTTTTGAAAAATGACGATGCTACAAGTAGAAAATTCCACACATGCACACTTAGTATAAACGATCGTTGATGCAGAAAATTGTTTAAAAAATTATATGAAATTACCTTCAGGCTATGCATATAAGGATACATGCAAGATAAATGAAGTTCATGCTTAGACTTCAGTTTTATCACTAAGATATCTCATGGATTTGCAAACATCCCTAACTCTAAATATATATATATGAAATCCAAAACACTTCTGGTCTCAGGCATTTCCTACAAGGGAGATTCCATCTACTTTATAGGAGAGAAGTGATAAAACCTAAAGCTGAAGAAACCATGATTTGGCAGATCTGGAGACCTCCACTTCCAGGCTTAATGAATCACCAAACTCACTTGTTTTCCTTGTTGTGAAGCTTTGAGAATGTTTTATCAAGGGAGTTTAGGAGAAAACTGAAGTTTCCTAAACAGGTTAGTCTAAGCACAAAATATCAGCAACATGAACAAAGGTAGTGGGAACAGAAAGGAAACTAACATGACAGACATTACACAGAACTTGAAGACTAAATGAACACTTACAGCAGAGAAGAAGAGGGCAATCAAGGAACTAAGACTGTGGTGTTCCCCACCATTTGGGGAACCCAAGAAAAATGATACAAGTTCAGGAATTGGCTTTTGACATCATAATGTTCCTGGCTCTGAGCATACTTTGGCATATATTAATTCCATCAATCTCCACATCAAAACCCCTTGAGGTTGTATTCACTGGTCTATACAGATTGGAAACGGAAGCTTAACTAACTGATCTCAGAGTAGCCAAATAACACATGTTTCATTTCCTACTACATCTAGAATGTGAGCTGATTACTGTGACTTTGCTCACACTGATCAGTATAAAAACATTTCGCCCACTGAGGGGGCGCAGACTAGGTGAAGGGATGGAGATCATTGACTGCTGTTGTCATGAAGGATGATGACAAATTAAATTCTGACAGGCAGATGAAGTTAGTAAAAAGGAGAGTTGGGTCAGTGGAGGACAGAGCCATGGAGAACATCTAAGTTGGTGAAAATAAGAAAGGCATAAAAGGTAATGTCTGAGTAATAAAAACAGATGAAATGAGTACAGTTCCTTAGACATACATATATGAAGAATTCAAGAGCCTGGGGAATCACCAGAGAAGACTTCACATGTAACTACACAAGTCTAGCTATAGGGTCTATGGGTTATGACAGTTGGAAAGAAGTTGTTGTGGTTGTTGTTTTTAACCATTTAGGATTTTTTGTTTGTTTCATTCATTCACCATACTTTTCCCCATAGCAGTTGATACAACCATGGCCACAAGCCCTGCTTCTGCTTTCAAGGCCCTTATGGAAGGAGTGACAAGCTGGGATGTCCCCAAAGACATCATCCCCAATGAACTCCTTCTTATTGGAGAAGGTGCCTTCCCAGTGATGGTGAATGACAAGGGCCAGGTGCTCATTGCTGGGTCCTTCTACCGCAAGGGGCGTCTGGTGGTCTTGCCCCATGAAGGCTACCTGCAACATGCTGGCCTGGCTCCATTTCTTCTCAATGCTGTTCGCTGGCTGTGCCGCTCCCCTGAGGCTCTGGTTAGAGTCCACCCATCCCTGGCAACCCTTGTGAA
Source organism: Arctocebus calabarensis (assembly GCA_963573935.1). Lineage (NCBI taxonomy): Eukaryota > Metazoa > Chordata > Mammalia > Primates > Lorisidae > Arctocebus > Arctocebus calabarensis. The sequence continues at coordinate 16,602 of CAUYON010187300.1, forward strand.
CATCCTGCAAGACTCCAAGGTTGAGGCCCAGAGTGGATCAGAACCAGAAGAATGCCCAGGGGTTTACTGTACTGGTGCCTATGATGACATCAAGACTGTGCAGCTGATCCAGTTTATGAAACGTGGAGGTGGCTTACTCATTGGGGGCCAAGCATCTTCTTGGGTTGGGAAGCACGGCCATGACAAGGTGCTGTCCATGTTCCCCGGAAACCAGGTGACAGGTGTCACTGGGGTGTACTTCACTGACATCTATGGAGACAGAGGCCAGTTTAAGGTCTCTGAGAAAGTGCCCACAATCCCGCTCCATGTCAGGTGAGTGATGTTTGCCTTTCAAGAGTCTGATCTATGGGAAGTAGCAGTCCTCCTTCCCACTTTTAAGGGACTTTCAGTGTAGCAGAGGAAAAATTGGCCACTGTGGAGCAGAATCATTACAAATTACTATTGCATATATAGAAATGACCTATGGTAGATAAGGGGTAACATCTTTATTTTTTCTCTACTGTGATCTAACTATTAAATGCCTTAAGAGCAGAGTTTTTTTTTTTTTTTTTTTTTTTGGTCATATTTACTATTGTGTCTCTGGATTTTGAAGAGTTAGAAAGAGATAGTTGATAAGTGGAGAAAATATCTATAAAGTTCCTGGGAGTCAGTCTATTATGCGTAACATTATATCCCTAGTATCTAGTGCAGTATCTGGTGCACAGTAGATTCTAAATAAACATGAAATGAATGAAATTGAAAGTCAATGTAATCCAGTGATAGCGGGGAGAATACAACATGTTATAGTCCTTATCTGTACATTTAGGAATTTTTCTTCCCAGGAACCAAGGGAGATCTTTGAGGTAGGGTGGTATCCACATTAAAGGTGGAGCAACAGAAAAAAATCAAAAGAGTAGCATCACAATGGTGACAAAGCTAAGGGAAGCACTGCAGTCTGTAGGACAAGAGAAAAACTGGATAAATGATAGGCTTTCCTTATTACCATAAGACTGAATCAAATGAACTCTAACTGTCCTATAATTTGGATCCCAAGAATTAGATGAATCAGTGTTCTTCCTTACTTACCTAATTTCCCTATGAATACACACACACACACACACACACACACACATATATAACATTCTTTGCCACAGATGAGTAGAGTTCCGTGGATTTGAAAATGAAACAAAATAGCATACTTATTTAACCATGAAAATTTGAATTGGATCTAGTATTTGAGGTTACTCAAAGTTTAGAAATTTATAGGTCACTGTGTTCATACAAGCATGAGTATTTCTTTTGCATACAGTCTAAGAAAGTGAATTGCTAGTTCAATAATATTTGAGTCGAACTGTTGATTTTAGTCATTTAAAAAGACTATACACATTTTCACTCATAAAAAACAATAGAGCTCCAGACCCAGTCTATTATTGGATATCATGAATCTTTGATATTATTGTCATTATGAAATGTGAAACATGTTTCAATTTGTGTTTCTCTGATTACATGTGAAAAGGCTATTATATTTTTCCTCTCGTTTATTTCCTCCTTAAATTGTTCATATCCTTTATCTATTTTCTTATTAGTTTTTGTCGTTTTCTTATTGATTATAAACTATTTTCCTATCTTTTCCTCTTGTACTTTTATGGCTGTATGTTTTACATTTAGATATTGAATTTATATGAATTTTTTGTCTTATATCACATATTCTAATCCTAAATACATGGCCAGTTATGACAGCATAATTTATTGAAAAGTCAAATTTATCAACTGATTATAAAGATTTCAGATAACAAGCTTTCTTATATATTAATTTGTTTTTCAACTCTATGCTCTGGACAGCCATACTGCTTTTACTACTATAGCTTTGGAGACAGTTTTGATGTCTGGGAAAACTAATTGTCTTTCATATCCCTATATGAAAAGTGAATTATGTTTGTGTCCTGATTTACTCTAGTATTTCTTCATATTATTTATCAAGTTTTGAAGATTTTATCAGAAAGGCTTTGCAACATTTTTAGTGGGAATGATTTGGTGTTCATTTGCTTTTTGGCAGTGTAAATTATAAAATTATTTATTCTGTACATATTTCTGATTAATAATTATTAAAGGATAATTATTAAATTTCACATTTACCTTAAATTTAACATCTTCCTAAACTCTTTCATTTGTTATAACAGTTTCTTAGCTGAGTCTCTTAAATTTTCTGGCAGAGGCAATCTTACCAGCAAATAACAGAAATTTTTGCTCATTCCATTGTAATGTTTCTTTTTTTCATTAGGTAGGACATTCATTAAATTCTGACTACTAGAAGTAATACAGGGCAGACTTGCCTTTTTGTTCTTGATTTGATATGAAAGCTTCTAATGTTTGAGAATTATATGTTGTAATGGATATACTTTATTCAAATAAGCAACTTTTCCTTCCACTTAAAATTCATATTTAATTTTATTTTTTAATGAGTAATAACTTTGTCAAGTGCTTTCTTATCTATAGGAATGAGAAAATTGGTTAATTTGTTAGTGTTCCAACTTACATTATCTCCAGCGTGAGAGATTTTAACCACTAAGATGTTTGATATACAGCACAGCCTCCAGAGCTAACTACCTCCTTACGTTAATGGCCTCCTTAAATTGATCTAGTTTTATAGCCTTAACATACACTATATATATGGACCAGTACAATAAGCCTAGTTTGTTATGTTGACCAATTTGTGACAGGTCTTTGAATGATCCCTTACTGAGGTTCTACTAAAATTAAGGGTTAAGATGAAAGGGATATTTTTGCTTATGTGTCAGTACATTTAACATTTTGTTAGCTACAACACCTCTTTCTCTAGATACTAAAGCTTGATCTCTGTTGTTTCAATGTGTCTCAGACACAAAGAACTTTTCTTATTAAGTTTTCTATTTCAAAGACACCAACTTGAAAATTAGTTTCAAAACCTCTGTACAGATAAAGAAACATATAGGCAGAACTGATGATTAAACTAAACCATTATTCACTGATTTGAAAATGAAACAAAACCTGTTAAAATATATTCTTAGATTTATGCTGACAATTAATTAAGAAGCAATCTACAGTGATTATTGTGACAATATTTAGTGAAAACAATGAATACAAAATTTAAAATAGATGGTAATTATTACTGATTATGACAATAAATTAAGAAAAATGCAAAAACTATAAAAAGAAAACAAAGTTGCCTACTATGATTCTATCCCAAGTTACTTGCAAATAGCATTCTAATGTGTGTCCTTCTTGTATTTTCTACACTTTCAATAACATTTACAATATTGTTTGAATTTTCTGTTCACGCTATTTTTATAAGTTGATTTTTCACTCATTTTTAATCACTGAATTTCAATATGTCTGTACTGAAATGTATTTACTCAGTCAACTCCAAAGATCTGCATAGCTATGTGAAATGAAATTAATCAAGAAATATTTCATCTGAGAATTTGAAACAGTAGTGATACTTTCTTAGGTGGCTTAATTGATGATACTGAATGGAATAAATGTTTTCTCCATATAGTAATTCTAGAGTATTTATGTTAAACTACAAAAACTAAATTTGGCAAACATAGTCCGCAGCTCTATCAAGAACAATTTCAGAATTTAATAGCCTCTTAAATTCTACTTACTAAAGGAATGATAAATTTTGTTTCAAATTTTACCTCATTTTTTAGTTATTCCATTGAACAACCTAGAAATCAGATTCGCCACAGTAATGTTAACTTAGATAACAGTTAATTCTGGAAGATTTCACTGGGAGAAATTATGTGAACATTTTAAAGATCTATTGTATATACAAAAATGAAATCTCATAGTTTTATTCTATTAATTATGCTTTGTGAAAAGTGATTTGAAGATGTACAATAAAAGATTAAAGTAGCATTTCTTCTCTTTCCTCTTAAATACTTTGTATCAAAATAGTCCACGTCTTGAGTTTCCCCTCTGTTCTATTTCATACTCACTTGCCCCAATGGCTCTAACGTGGACAATGTCTCTTTTCCAGGTGTGGGGAGGATTTTAGCCAGGACCAGAAGCAGCTCCTGGAAGGAATCTCAGAGGTGGACATCAGGACAGGAGTCATACCCTCTAAGCTGCTGGTGCACGGGGCCATGGCCTTCCCCCTGGTATTAGATAGGTCACTGGGCTGTATTCTTGCAGCTGCCCGCTATGGTCAAGGGCGGGTGGTGTTG
>CAUYON010187301.1:0-12823 GCA_963573935.1 Arctocebus calabarensis
TTGTAGTGTTTGAGAGTTTCTGAGATATATATACTCCCACCATGGCCCATTTCCAGCTACCAACATGATCCATAATATCACTGAATATGAATCTAAAATATGCCAGTTGACTCTCATGAACCTGTATTACTGGCTTCCACATACAACTGCTCTAGTCTCTTCAGTGGGGTCTATTTAACTCTCCTCCCCCCCAAAAAAGTTTAAATATTTCAGCCACTTATTTTAGGGTTTATAACATCTAACAGGGAATAGATCTTCCCTCCCTGAAATTTTGTCTCACAGCAATAAAAACTGACTCACCTACAACACATGGAGTTCTCAGGGGCTAAAATGAGATTAGTCATAATAGGACTTTCAACGTGATGGGGACCAGGGAACAGAGATTTTGTGCATTTGACTGAAGCCCTCAGGGATAGCCAATACTCCAGAGAATCCAGACTTAGGTGGATTTTGAAAATTACGACTGTCCCCTGGCCATACCACACCATCTCAGGATTAGACGCACACATGTGCTTTTTGAAATTAATGAACTGTTAACATTTTTGCACAAATATTCCTGTTTCCACTTACTGAGAATTAGAAATATTAATATTCTGGCAAGGCAAGATGGATCATCCTGTAATCCTAGCACTCTGGAAGGCCAGGATGTGAAGATTCCTTGAGCTCAGGAGTTCAAGACCAACCCAAGCAAGAGCAAGACCCCATCTCTACAAAAACTAAGAAAATTAACTGGGCATTGTCGTGGACCACCTGTACTCCCAGCTACTCTCCGCTGGGAGGCTGAGGCAGGAGGATCCCTTGAACTTTGACATCTGAGGTTGCTGTGAGTTAGGCTGATGCCATGGCACTCTAGCCTGGGAAATAGAGACTGGCTCAGGAAAAAAAAAGGAAATATTAATATTAATTCCACTTCCTATTCTATTTCAGGCAGCACAAGTAATTGGAAACTAACATAAAAATTGTTTTAAACAAAATCCCAAAACCAGAGATGCTGGCGTGGATGTGGAGAAAAGGGACCACATCTACATTGCTTGTGGGAATGCAAACTAATATATTCCTTTTGGAAGGATGTTTGGAAAATACTTAGAGATCTAAAAATAGATCTGCCATTCAATCCTATAATTCCTCTACTAGGTATATATCCAGAAGACCAAAAATCACATCACAATAAAGATAACTCTACAAGATTGTTTTTTGCTGCCCAATTCATAATTGCTAAGTTGTGGAAGAAGCCCAAGTGCCAATTGACCTACGAATGGATTAATAAATTGTGGTACATGTATACCATGGAATACTATGCAGCCTTAAAGAAAGATGGAGACTTTACCTCTTTCATGTTTACATGGATGGAGCTAGAACATATTCTTCTTAGCAAAGTATCTCAAGAATGGAAGAGAAAATATCCAATGTACTCAGCCCTACTATGAAGCTAATTTATAGCTTTCGTATGAAGGCTATAACCCAATTATAGCATAAGAATATGGGGAAAGTGGAGAGGGTGGTGAGGGGAGAGGAGAGAATGGGTGGAGGGAGGGTAAATGGTGGGGCCACACCTATGGTGCATCTTAGACGGGTTCAGACAAAACTTACTAAATGCAGAATACAAATGTCTTCATACAATAACTAAGAAAATGACATGATGGCTATGGCAAACAGTTTGATGAAAATGTTTCAGATTGTATATAAAACCAGCACATTGTACCCCTTGATTGCACTAATGTACTCAGCTATGATTCAATAGTAAAAAAAAAACTATTAAGAAATGCATATAATTGTGATAGATGTGTTACTCAGTTCAGTATAAGCATTTCACATTGTTTACTGAAGCAGTACCCTGAACCCCATAGATGCATTAGTGTACAAAGTTATGATTTAATAAAAAGAATTAAAATTAAAATTAAAAAAAATTTCTTGGGCTTAAGGGATTCTCTTGCCTCAGCCTCCCAAGTAGCTGGAACTACAGGCACACACCACAAGGCCTAGCTATTTTGTTGTTGTTGTTGTTGTTGTTGTTGTTGCAGTTGTCATTGCTGTTTAGCAGGCCTGGGTCAGGTTCAAATCCGCCTGCCTCAGTGTATGTGGTTGGTGCCCTAACTAAGCACCAGGTGCCAAGCCTAAAAATTATTTTACTGAATACCTAAATACCACAATACCATCATGAATCAACTTTTTTTTTCTTTTTAAAAAGACAGAGTCTAAGCTGGAGTGCAGTGGCACCATCACAGCTCAGTATAACCTTGAGCCTTGGACTTGTGGGCTCAAGTGATCCTCCTGCCTCAATCTCCCAAGTAGCTAGGACTACTGACACATGCCATCTCACCTCGCTAATTTTCAAAAAAAAATTTTGTAGGGAATAGGTCTCTCTATATTGCCCAGGCTGGTCTCAAAACTCCATGCCTCATGCAATCTGCCCACCTTGGGCCTCCAAAAGTACTGGGATTACAGTCATGAGCCACCACAGCCAGCCCATGCATCTATTTTTTAAAATGAAGTACAAAGTATTATTTCTTTCTTTTTTTTTTTTTTTGAGACAGAGCCTCAAGCCGTTACCCTGGATAGAGTGCTGTGCATCACAACTCACAGCAACCTCCAATTCCTGGGCTCAAGCGAGTCTCCTGCCTCCACCTGCCTCCACCTCCCAAATGGCTGGGACTACAGGCACCTGCCACAATGCCTGGCCATTTTTTGGTTGCAGCTGTCATTGCTGTTGTTTGGTGGGCCCAAGCTGGATTCGAACCCACCAGCTCAGGTGTACGTGGCTGGTGCCTTAGCCACTTGAGCCACAGGTGCCAAGCCCAAAGTATTCTTTCTAATCACTTACTGGATGATGCAAGAATCCTGGCTCACTTCAAGTCCCTTTGTCCCATCCTAGTATTTACTTTTTGAGGTATACTTTACATATAAATTTCATGTCCCCTTAAAAAGTTTTTTTTGAGACAGTCTTACTTTGTTGCCCTCGGTAGAGTACCGTAGCGTCATAGCTCACAGCAACCTCAAACTCTTGGGTTTGATCAATCCTCTTGCCTCAGCTTCCCAAGTAGCTGGACTACAGGTACCCACCACAATGCTCAGCTAGTTTTTCTATTTTTAGTAGAGATGGGGTCTCACTCTTGCTCAGGCTGGTCTCAAACTCCTGAGTGCAAGTGATCCACCTCCCTTGGCCCCCCAGAGTGCTAGGATTACAGGCATGAGCCACTGCGCCCATCCTTTACCTTTTCCTTGATGGATTTGTATATAAAATCTTAGGTAGGCGATTATTTTCTTTTAGCACTTTGAAGATAGTATCTATTGTGTCCCAACTTCCTCTGTTTCTGCAGTTAACTTAGATCTCTTTTTGTTTGTCCTTTGCAAGTCATTTATCTTTTTCCTCTAGCCACGTTTAAGATTTTCTCTTTGTCTTTGTGCATGTATATGCTTTATTTGGTTTTTAGCAATTTTACTCTTTTACCTGAGTATGGTTCCTTCTCTTGTGCAAGGTTTATAACTCTTCTTGAATATATGATGTCTTTTGCCAATTTTTAAAATTCTTAGCCATTATCTCTTCAAATATTGTTTCATTCCCTTTCTGAAACTTTATTTAAATTAATATGACTTTTTTGTTTTTTGAGACAGAGTCTCACTTTGTCACCCTTGGTAGAGTGCTGTAGTGTCACAGCTCACAGCGACCTCAAACTCTTGGCTATTTTGTTGTTGTAGTTATCGTTGTTTACCTGGCCCAGGCTTGGTTCGAACCTGCCACCCTTGGTTTATGTGGCTGGTGCTGTAACCACTGTGCTACAGGCACTAAACCTATCAAAAATATTTTTTAGGCTCAGCATCCGTAGCTCAGTGGTTACAGCGCCAGCCACATACACTGGGACTGGTGGGTTTGAGCCCAGCTCAGGCCTGCTAAACAACGACAACTACAATAAAAAAAAAAAAAAAAAATAGTCGGGCATTGTGGTAGTCCCAGCTACTCAGGAGCCTAAGCCAACAGAATTGCTTAAGTCCAAGAGTTTGAGGTTGCTGTGAGCTGTGATGCCACAGCACTCTACTGAGAGCAATAGTGAGACGCTGTCTCAATATATATATATTTTTAGCTCTTAGAATGCTTGCTGTTAATTTTATATATTCAATGTGTTTACTTGAATTAACAGCTAAGTCACAAAACAATTTATTGGTATATTTAATTATCTCAAAACTACTCCCTTAGTTTAGAGGAAAGGTAATATAGTATAGCAATTGAAAGCATACACAGTATGCTGTGTACAAAACATTTGTTTAATGATCCTTCTACTTCTCAATTCCCTCAACTAAATGTGTCTGGTACAGAGAAAAAGATTTATTTGGTAGTCATTTACATTAATAAAATGAGTTTTGTTATTACCTGTTGTGGGCAGTATTCAGTTACTTTTGGCAAACTTACCCATTAAATAATGGCAAAATTCAATAGGGATGATAAAATTAAGGATGTGCATCCCAGGAATTATTCATCCATAAACCATCCACACAAGGCCTCATTTATCAGCTGTGGATTCTGTCCTATCATGAGAGAGCACACTATGCCAAGAATGTCAGTAAGTTTGGAGAATAACTGCAGTGGTACAGTACTATTCATTTGACTGCTTTCTTTATTTCTCTGGATCTTCCCAGAGGTTGTAGTTCCTATAAGAGGCCATGTGAGAGTGACATGAGAAAGGTAGGAAACCCTGCCCTCAGGGAAACCACATGGTCACTGGGCCTTTGCCTATGGATTTAGCGGGCATAGGTAAGGAACATTTAAGATCGGATGCTGGCCTCTAGTTTTTCCAGTGAAATGTTGACAGCTTCTAGCTGCTAATTCTTAATATTTTTTTCTTTTTCTTTGCAGTTTTGACCAGGGTTGGGCTTAAACCCACCTCCTCCAGTACATGGGGCCGGCACCCCACTCCTTTGAGCCACAGGTGCCGCCCATAGTTCTTAATTCTCTAGTTGGTATATAATGTATTACTTTGGGAAGTCCCAAGAAAGTTGCTGAAGCATTAGGATGACAACAGGCTTGGGGCAGTAACTATTCAACCATTGTGGACAGATACTAGTATCAATATTTTTTTTTCTTTTTTTTGGCTGGGGCTGGGTTTGAACCCACCACCTCTGCCATATGGGTCCCGCACCCTACTCCTTTGAACCACATGCGCTGTCCCTAGTATCAGTATTTTAACAATTGGTACAGGTGACGCAGTGTGTACCAGCCAAATATCAGGGCTGAATACAGTCTATAAATGCCTTTAAGAGCAAGATTTTAAGTGGTGCTGTTCCAAGTTTGTATATCCTTATGTTAGTATTTGCCTGATTAACACTACCATGTGTATTAAAATCTTTCCTTATGATGATAAATTTGCCTGTTTTTTCCTTGAAGGTATCAAATTTTTATGTTTACATTTTAAATCTAAAACTCATTCAAGTTCAGACTCATTTAAATCCCTAAGCAAATGCCCACTCAAGCTTCCAGGTGAACTGAACTCTTATCACTATGAAATGACTTCCTATCTCTAGTAATTTTTTTTGCCTTGAAGCCGCTTTTTATTCTGATATATTAATATCTTTCTTATCCTTTTACCTTTTCCCCTGTAATCTAACAATCTTTGTCTTTGAATTAGAATACGCAATACCTTTCTAGTTATCGTAACTAGTAATATTTGGATTTATTTTCAGCTATTCTTTCTGCTCTTTATTATACTTTTGTTTTTGGTCTCTCCTTTTCTTGTTTTTTCTTATTTCATATTTTTTCCTCTACTCATGAGGAAATTATATATTCTTTCTTGTCTTATGGTTCCTTGAAAATTTTAACAAGCATACTTTCTCAATCTGAAAGTTAATATATCATTATATGTACATATACACACATACACACAGAGTGCCAAAAATATTGGGAGGACGGTGCCTGTGGCTCAGTGAGTAGGGCGCCGGTCCCATATACTGAGAGTGGCAGGTTTGAACCCAGCCCTGGCTAAACTGCAACAACAACAAAAAAAGTGCCAAAAATATATACACATATTTTAAGAAAGGTGTATATAATTCTCCCTTAAAAATACAAGGAACTTAGAATATCTTATAATTTATGTACTATTGTTGTCTACTATTTTAGTTCCATCTTTGTTAATCCCAAAGACATTATCAAATTTAGTTTTACATATATATTTACCACTTTCTTTGCTCTTCATTCCTTCTAGCATCTCAGACATTCATTTGCAAACAATTTCCTTCTCTTTGAATTTAGAATTGCTTTATTTAAAGTCTGCTGGTAGGTGGGCACCGTGGTTTATGCCTGTAGTAGCACTCTGGGAGGCTAAGGTAGAACTGCTTGAAGTCAGGAGTTCAAGACCAGCCTGAGCAAGAGAGACTCCATCACTACCAAAAATAGAAAAATTAGTCAGGCATTGTGGTGCACCTTAACCTGCAGTCACAGTTACTTGGGAGGCTGAGCCCGGAAGATTGCTTGAGCCCAAGAGTTTGAGGTTGCAGTGAGCTATGATGATGCCACTGTACACTAACTAAAACCAAAGAGTGAGTGAGACTGTCTCCAAAAGAAAGAAAGAAAGAAAGAAATATAGTCTGTTGGCAAACTCACTCACCCTTGCTTGTCTGAATATGTATTTATTTCATCTTTGTTCTTGCCAAGGGCAAAGAACCCATCTTTCTCGGGTATAAATCTAGACAGAAGCTTTCTTCTAGCATATTAAAAACAATTAGTACTGACTCTGGATTTACACATTTTTCTTTTTTTTGAGGCAGAGCCTCAAGCTGTCACCCCGGGTAGAGTGCGGTGGCATCACAGCTCACAGCAACCTCCAACTTCTAGGCTCAAGCGATTCTCCTGCCTCCACCTTCCAAGAAGCTGGGACTATAGGTGCCCTCCACAACACCCAGCTATTTTTTGGTTGTAGCTATCATTGTTGTTTGGCAGGCCCAGGCTGGATTTGAACATGCCAGCTCAAGGTGCCTTAGCCGCTTGAGCCACAGGCACCGAGTCTGTTATTTTTTTTTGAGACAGAGTCTCACTCTGTTGCCCTCTGTAGAGTTCTGTGGCGTCACAGCTCACAGCAATCTCCAACTCTTGGGCTTAAGCAATTCTCTTGCCTCAGCCTCCTGAGCAGCTAGGACCACAGGCGCGCACTAGGATGCCCAGCTATTTTTGTTGCAGTTGCCACTGCCGTTTTAGCTAGCCAGGGCTGGGTTCAAACCTGCCACCCTTGGTATATGGGGCCAGCGCCCTCCCAACTGAGCCACAGGAATTGCCCAATTTACACAATTATTGATGACTAATCAGTTATCACTCTCCTAGTATTCCTCTGAGTTCTTTTTTCTCTATTTTATTTTTAGACAGAGTCTTGCTATGTCACCCTCTGTACAATGCTATGGTGTCACAGCTCATAGCAACTTCAAACTCTTGGGCTTAAGCAATTGTCTTACCTCAGCATCGCAAGTAACTGGGACCACAGGCATCCGCCACAACACCCATTTTTTGGTTGTAGTTGTCATTGTTGTTTGGCAGGCCCAGCCCGGGTTTGAACCTGTCAGCTCTGGTGTATGTGGCTAGCACCCTAGCCGCTGAGCTACGGGTGCCAATCCTATCTAATTTTATTAACATTATCAACTTTTGGCCTGGTGCAGTGGCTCATGCCTATAATCCTAGTACTCTGGGAGGCCAAGGCAGGTAGATCACTTGAGTTCAGGAGTTTAAGACCAACCTGAGCAAGAGTGAGACCCCATCTCTACTAAAAATAAAAAACTGAGGCAAGAGGATCGCTTAAGCCCAAGAGTTTGAGGTTGCTGTGAGCTATGACACCAAGGCACTCTACCAAGGGCAACAAAGTGAGACTTTGTCTCAAAAAACAAAAACAAAAATCAACTTTACTTTTTCAAAATGTCATCTTAGGAGGTATACACTTATATTGAGAATGTTATCACTTAAAACATTTTTAGAATTCCTGGGCAGCGGCTGTGGCTCAGTGGGTAGGGCACAGGCCCCATATACAGAGGGTGGCGGGTTCAAGGCTGGCCCCAGCCAAACTGCAACAAAAAAATAGCCGGGTGTTGTGGTAGTCCCAGCTACTCGGGAGGCTGGGGCAAGAGAATCGCCTAAGCCCAGGAGTTAGAGGTTGCTATGAGCTGTGAGATGCCAAAGCACTCTACTGAGGGTGATAAGGTGAGACTCTGTCTCTACAAAAAAAAAAAAAAAAGTTTTTAGAACTCCTTAAACGTACCTGCTAGTCCATATATCCCTTCATTTCTTTTTTAGTACCAAATTCCCTCTAGTCTAGTTGCTATTAAATTAATAATTTTAATTCTTACATTCTATGGCACTCCTCTTCTGTATTAAGAAGTCCTTGGAAATGATAATGGTTATGCTACCTGACAAGCTGATTTAATTCATACATCTGAAGGATATAAAAAACTATCTCATTTAACACATATATGTCAACTATCTGTAAAATTATTTTAAGTCCAACACAAGAATACTGAACAATTAAAACACTAAACTATTTTCATTTGTTACCCTGACAGTGCAAAAGAATGGCAATCATTAATCGCAACAGGCACCTGCAGTCCCAGCTATTCAGGAGGCAGAGACAAGAGGATTATATAAGACTTGGCAGTTGCTGTGAGCTAAGACATCAAGGCACTCTACCCAGGGCAACAAAGTGAGTGTCTGGGGGGGGGGAAAAAAAACAGACAGTAAAAAGAATGGCAATATGCAATGTTGCTAACAGTATGAGGGAAAAGACACGTTCATATTGTCTTGAACATAGGAATGAGAATTGGTATGATCGTCACAGAGGGTATCGTTCTAGAGATGTGTCCTAAGGAAATAAATATAAAATACTAGCTTACAGAGCTTTTATTTAAACTAAAGAAATTTTAAAATAATGTAAAAATATATTAACACAAGTAGTTCATAATATACTGTAAGAAAATCAGGCTACAGAACAGTATGATTCCATGTTTATATTAAAATAAACAACATAAAGGAAAAAATTCCTGGGATTCAGTCTCTGGGTCATAAGTGATATTTAGCTTCTTTTTGCTTATTTATTGCCTAGATTTCTACAATGAGCACATATTAATCATGTAATTAAAATGTACTGAATCAAGTACCATAATATCTGACCACCTTTAACAAAAACATTTTTCTGGCCAACTGTGGTGGGGTTACACCTGTAATCCTAGTACTCTGGGAGGCCGAGGCAGGCAGATTGCTTAAACTCAGGAGTTCAAGACCAGTCTGATCAAGAGGAAGACCCCAGTCTCTATTAAAAAGAGAAAAACTAGCTGGACTATGTTTTGATTTCACTTATCATTGTTGTTAACCCTTGGGCTAGACTCGAAACCACCAGCCTCGGAGTATATGGCTGGCGCCCTACTCACTAAGCTATAGGTACAGAGCCCAAAATTACAGGTTTTTTTGGCTTTGTTTTGTTTTTGAGACACAGTCTCACTATGTCACCCTCAATAGAGTGCCGTAGCATCAGAGCTCACAGCAACCTCAAACTCTTGGGCTTAAGTGATTCTCCTCCCTCAGCCTCCCAAGAAACTGGGACTATAGGCGCCCACCACAAGGCCCAGCTTGTTTTTGTTGCAGTTGTCATTGTTGTTTAGCTGGCCTGGGCTGACTTCAAACCGCCACCCTTAGTGTATGTGGCTGGTGCCATAACCTTTGGGCAACAGGTGCTGAGCCTTTTTTTTTGAGATCGAGTCTCAAGCTGTCACCCTGGGTAGAGTGTTGTCGCGTCACAGCTTACAGCAATCTCAAATTCTTGGGCTTAAGCGATTCTCTTGCCTCAGCCTCCCAAGTACCTAGGACTACAGGTGCCCCTACAGCAGCTAAACAACCCTTATTTTATTTATTTATTTATTTATTTATTTATTTATTTATTTATTTATTTATTTTGAGACAGAGCCTCAAGCTGTCACCCTGGGTAGAGTGCCGTAGCATCACAGCTCACAGCAACCTCCAATTCCTGGGCTTAAGCGAGTCTCTTGCCTCTGCCTCCCAAGTAGCTGGGACTACAGGTACCTGCCACAACGCTCGGCCATTTTTTGGTTGCAGCCGTCATTGTTGTTTGGCAGGCCCAGGCTGGATTCGAACCCGCCAGCTGGATTCGAAACCGCCAGCTCAGGTGTCCGTGGCTGGCGCCTCAGCCCACTGAACCACAGGTGCCGCGCTGAGCCCTTTTACCCTATTTTTATTAATTTACCTCCTACTCATTTTTCTATCTTGGCTCAAGTGTCACTTCCTCAGGAAACCTTGAAAACCCTAGTCCACAAAAGGTTCCATCAAGATTTTATCTCAATTTGTAAATATACATTATGCATTATTTAGAATGGTTATCTAACATCTAGTTGAAGCAGTAAGCCACAAGCTCAATGAAAACAGTGTCCATAGCTCAGCATTGTCACTCCTGCATTTGGAACAAAGCAAGTGCTCAACAAATATTTGCTGAATGAGGGAATGAATGAGTGACCAACTAAGCAAAAAACTATCAACCCAGAAGTCTAGATGGGGTAAGATAATATTAACTACAGCATCTCACATAGAAAAATCTTTTCTTCTGATTGCTGTTAAACTTATATGTTCACAAGATAAAGAGTTAAAAGAGAAACAATATATATTATTTTGAAAATCTCCCATAGCTCAAAGTAAACCAAACCAAACATGAAATATTTAATCAGCCAAGAAAAAGTCTAGATACCCATAACAGGAGCATGTAGTTTAGACTGAGAACTTCATAAAAGTACCAAATCACGAGAGGGCACCTCTCCCCAATGTCTTGCGTCTTCGGTTAGGAAAGGAACGCACTTGTACCCTACAGCAAGTCCAGGCACAGGATACAAAAAAATCTACAGGCTCCCCAACCCTTAACACAAGTTCAGGTGAGGAAAACGCACGCTTAAGTTGATGAGGAAAATGGGCATTTATTCAAAATATATTTACTAAGCACCTACTGTGTACCAGAAAGACCTGGCTTTAAGCATTTATCCTTCAGAGTCATGCAGGTGAGCAAATGAGATCCGGCCTGCCTACTTCAAAAAGCTGGGAACTGGATCCAACAGCGATAATGAACTTCAAAAAGTGACAAAGGGGCACGAAGGCCAGCAGCCCCACACACTCGCAAACTTCGGCGCCAGCCAAGTGAGCGAGCCTAGGGCGACCGTCGAGGGACCGCAGAGTCGGGCGGAGGCGGGTACCCGCCCTCCAAGGGGCCGCGCTTACCCGTCGGGCGAGTATTCAAGGTTGAAGACGGCACCGTGGGTGCGGGTGCTAAGGTACACCGAGTCCGCGGGGTGGATGGAGCCATACAGGTTGGTCATGGTGCGGAAATTGTCCCGCGCTGGGTCCACGAACAGCCCGCGGCCCAGGCTGCGCTCTCTCAGCCACCCGAACAGCCTGGCGCCGGGGCCGCCGAGGCCCGCGCTGAGGCCATGCCGGCCCCGGCTCCCCGACCTGCAGTCCGTGCCGGGCCGCCGTCGCGGCGGGGAAGGCGGTGATGGCTCGCCCTGGGCGGAGACAGCTGAGGTCTCTGGTGACCTGGGCGGCCGGAGCTCTGCTGCGCGCGCGACCGGGGACAGCGAGGGGGCGCCGGGGCGGCGAGGGCTCCGGGCGGGTGGCGGGGGAGGGGCTGCGTCAGCCCCAGGTTGTGGCGGCGCGGGCGGGGGAGAGGGCGGCCTGGCGACTGCCGCTTGTTCCCCCCGAGGTCCCAGCTCCTCAGCCTCGGCTCTGGCCGCACTGTCCCCTCCAGGGCTACACGGCCCGAAGGGAAACATGACCAACGCCCCCGCCCCCTGCTCCCGGCAGCTGCCCCGCCGGCCGCTACCTCAGCGCTTCAGCTCAGCGCCACTTCCGGCGTGCGGCGGCCTAAACCCACCGGGTGGAAACCCGCGCCACTCCTCGGCCACCGTCCGCGGGGACTGGGAAAGCTAGGACACTGCCGGCTGCGGGTGCTGGAGTCCCAGGGGGACGGAGGAAGGCAGGAACTAGTGGTATGTGTGAGTGACTGAGGGTGCCAGGGGCCATGCTGTATAGGGAAATTAGCATCCGGGCACTGTGTGTAGAGTTGGTCTACAGTTGTCAGTGAGCTGGGGATGCGTGCCTGAAGGTGAGTGGACCTGACCAAGTCAGTCCTACGAGGCTGAGTGTGATTTTGTACTGATGTCTCCACTTTACACTGAGAGCACAGAGTAAGTAGAAATAAGGTATTTTGTGCAGGCCACACACAGTAAATGGCAAGATATACTGCCTACTCAGCCTCAGAGTCTCAGGACGCAAAAGTTAACTTTTGTAGCAAAAAGCCTCTATCTGTACAGTGCCTAAAATAAGGGGGTCTGCGGGTGCTCTGAATGTCTGCCCAACTCCCATGCCCGGTAGTTCGTCTACATCAAGGCCAAAGCCTTCCTCTCTGCAAGAAAGGTGCACCTATCCAGCCTGGACTAACTGAAAGGAGCTGGAAACCTGAATCAAATCACAAACAGCACAGGGTCAGTATCCTTGTATCTGCCAGTCAGGGCATGAAGGCCATGACAAATGTAAGACTTTTTTTTTTTTTAGTGGTAAGACATAATTTATTTACAGAAAACACTAAAGCTTCTGGTAGAGGGAGAGAATTCTAGTGGGGAGAGGGAAGCTCTCTCCGTTTCTCTCCTGGTCTTTTCCCATCTCCTCCTTTAGGCCTTTAGTCTCAGGGTATATATAGGTGTATGGGTTCCTTGGCCAGGAAACCAATGAATACAGTCCCTTCCGCCAGGGGCAAGGTGAATGAATGTATCAATGAATGGATACAGTCCTTTCATGGAATTGAGGCCTAGG
>CAUYON010187307.1:0-39221 GCA_963573935.1 Arctocebus calabarensis
ATCCAGGTTAATACAAAGGCTGTCATTCGAGGATTCTTATACTCTCTTTATCCAAAGGCATATTTAAGTATTCAAAATCTTAGTGTTTGTTTGCATTTGAGGGAAAATAAGTTGATTCCTTGGAGCTGTGTAAAGAAAGCAAGTTTTTTTTCCTGTAGATAATTTAATAGTTAAGAAAGTATTGCCTGCTTCTTATCATCAGAAAAGGCAAAACATTTTGTGCAAAATAATTTGGCAAGGCTATAGTACAGTTCAGTAATAGTACCTAAAGTATAAACATTATGATGTGAAGTCAGCCCACAGGTGTCTATAATGTCAAGATGGTTATAGTCAAGATATATAGGAAATATTTCAGTACATTTTCCTTATAGACATTTAAAATTTTGGTTATTAATTTATCTTAACTATTTATGTGCTCTTTTTATTAAGTTTATTTCCATAATCTCCATTTTTTTCATATATAAGCTTTAGAAAAGTAACATTCCAAATTTAAAAGTGGTTATTCATATATGCGGTCTTTTTTATATAATACTTTAAAGGTAATACAATTTTATCATGATTTCATAGGCATCTTCAAAATTATGGTGGTAGGTAAATTTTGGAATTACTATCTATTTAGCCTTTGAAATTGCTAATGGCATTATTTGATTAGAAAATTTTATATACTATATTTATACTTGATCCAGTTTACCACCATCTACAACAGTGCAATTGATATTTAAGGGAAAGGAATAAACTTGTAAATTGATAGACTTGTGTCAGAAAACTCAAAGACAGAACCTTTTTTCTTTTGGTTTCTTATACAGTGAAAGTTGTCCGTAGTTTACTACTCATAATAGAATGCTCTTATAATTTTGTATAATACAAAATTAGGTTCTACCAGAAAGTTTGAGGAAATAATAATCACAAAGTTAAATGAGGTATTTCTTTTTTTTATTTAGGCCCAGGCAAGGTTAGGACTCACGTTCCCTCTTGTGCGGACTGCATGCTAACCACCGGCTCACGCCTGTAACCCTAGCACTCGGGAGGCCAAGGCAGGTGGATAGCTTGAGCTCAGGAGTTTGAGACCAGCCTGAGGAAAACCAAGACCCCATCTCTAGGACCCCTTCCCAGATTCTCAAGCTTTTACCCTGGGTAGAGTGCCATGGCGTCACAGCTCACAGCGTCACCTCCAACTCTTGCACCCTTTCAGAAAACTGAGGCAAAAGCATCTCTGGAGACCTTTCCTGGACTGGAAAGATCTGCCTCTACTGTCAGATCTGCCTCTATCTCTTTGGGCTCCCATGACTGCTTATACAGATGTGTGTAATCTAGGACAGCGTCAGCCAGCACACAGCCAAGCTGCCATCTAGCCCTGAAGTCATCTCTTTATCTATCCAACAAATATTAATTGCACACCTGTGGGGTAAGGGAACACGTTGGGGCTTTCTTACTCATGGGAAGGCGCCTTGTGCTCCTAGACAGCCCTAACAGGGCACAGTGAAGTCATACTTACGTAACTACTGCTGGGCGTGTTGCCACTTTTGTCCCCCTGGGTATAAAGGTACACAGGACCTTTCCTCTGTGTGGGTTGTGGGTCCCAGGTTTTGATGTATAACTTAGCTTTCTGACCGCCAGGAGCTAGGGTGGGCCTCCCACGTAACTTTGCTCACCAGCCACCTGTAAGCTGAATAAAAGCCTGAGTTTCTCTCCAAAAAAAAGAAAAAAAGTTTCTAAAACTTTTTTAGAGGCAAGACATCTCTTGAGCAAGAGTTGGAGGTAGCTGTGAGCTGTGACGCCATGGCACTCTACCCAGGATAAGAGCTTGAGGATCTGTCTCAAAAAAAAAAAATCATCATCATCACATATTCATTAAAACAATCCAGTGCGATCTGGCACATGAACAGAACATTTGGTGTGGACGTGTTGGAAAGCCTAGCTTGTAACCCTGTATACACAGGCTACTTACCATGAAGAAGTCACATGAGCCTTTGCATTTAGTTGGTAATTTCTGAAGTAGGCCCAGTATCTAATGTCTGTATCTATCCCAAAGTAGTAAAAAATACCAAAATGCCAAGTTTGACCTTGTTGGTGGTTATACAGGGGTGTGTTGGTCTCTATTCATCCTGTAACACCCTCTCTGGGGCTAGACAATCAGGAGGAAAATGGAATGTGGGGCCCGGCCCTGTACCCCAAACCAAGAGAGCCAGGTGGTCAGCCCAGCCCTGCAGACACCCGTGCAGATTCCACACAACTCGACTAGAGATAAGCGGATATTACATTTATTTTTCTATTTCCCTTACTGTTCAGAGGCCAAGCATCTGTTTATACATTTAGTAGTCATTTGAGTTTCCTTGTCTTGAAGTAGCATTTTAAATCCTTTTGTCAATAAGATTATCTTTTTCTTTTCAAACTGTGAAAGTTATGTGAATTATATAACAGATCTGGTAAACTATTCTATTTTTAGTGTATGATGCAAGTATATTTATCCAAACCTAGCATTAGTCTTTTGTCTTTGTGTACTGTGGCTGTTACGATTCAATTTAAAATTTCAGGCCCTCAAACGTGGCTCTTTTCCTCAGTCTTGTTTAGAAAAGCCTCTCCTCTTCCCAATAAGACACAAAGAAAATCTCCCCAAGGTGTTGGTTGTGTAGTGGTTAGCACAGCTGCCTTCTAAACAGGGTGCCCTAAGAATTTATTAAAACATTTTTCTTTCTTTCTTTTTTTTTTTTTGTAGAGACAGAGTCTCACTTTATCGCCCTCAGGGGAGTGCCATGGCGTCATACAGCTCACAGCAACTTCCAACTCCTGGCTTAGGCGATTCTTTTGCCTCAGTCGAGTAGCTGGGACTACAGGTGCCTGCCACAACACCCGGCTATTTTTTTGTTTTGCAGTTTTGCCGAGGCCGGGTTTGAACCTGCCACCTTCGGTATACGGGGCCGGCGCCCTACTGGATGAGCCATAGTCACCACCCTGACATTTTTCTTTCTTAATTCAAATATAATCCCCTGGAACTTATATTTAAGTATTATGAAAACAGACTCTGGAAATATTTTCTTCCAAATGGAAGCAGATATCATAGAATATATTAAAAATAAGATTCCGTGGTAAAGTGACTATTGGCTATTAATGATGACTGGTACAATCCTAGAGGAATACATTCAAATAGAATGTTTTAGCACTCCTATGAAAACAAAATAAATTTTACTGAAAGAAAAAATTCTGAAGAAATGGCCCAATAGGAAGGCAGGGTACCCTAGCAGTGCTGATCCTGCCCACTTAATACAGAGATATACCATGCAGTTCTCACCCTATAACCATCTTCCATGGAACTGGAACTATATAAAATCCATATACAATGAAAAATCTTGAGAAATTCAAAGAAAACCATAAAATTAGTAAGATAGTAGGGAAGCCCTTGCTCACCTACTGTTACACTATTCTGTGCATTAAGGTTGGGATTAATGCAGAAACAAGCAGACCAGTAAGCGAATAGAGATTCCAGCACCAATGATACACACGAACGGAGCAAAATTTTGGAGTGAAGTAAATTTGAGCAAAAATTGTGGTCTTCATCTGAGATCAGGCAGTGGAGAGAACCCTACTTTAATTATGTAGAACACTAAACACCCCTCCCCCACAGAAAGTTCCTCTCTTAAATTAGTAGCAAAATATGGCATAGTTCCTTTAGATGGCACAACTTAATGAAAAAGAGAATTCCTCCTGGTAGTGCGTGATGTTCCTTGCTCTGTATAAGACAATGTGTAGCTTTAGGTTTTATGTTACTCAGGTTTCATAATTAGGAACTTTTGGCACAAAGACCTTTGTATCTGGTAGATGAAGTACAGGTTAACTGGGTCTTGGGGCAGGTTTGCACCAACAGCAGCTGCCCAGGGCCCTGATAGGGATGTGCAGAAATAGAAGAAATACTGCAAGAGGGAAGTTTTAGAATGAAGTAAACTTGAACGAAGATTTTGAGCTCCATCTGGGACAAGGATGTGGAGAAAATCCTACTTTAATTATGTAGGGCACTAAACACACCCACGCACCCTACATACAAAAGTACCTCTCTATATAATTATTTCAGTATCGAATGTGAAACGGCTTATCAACGGGAGCTGTGACGAGCCAGTGAGCTTCTCTTGCAGGAGTTTTAATTAAACAGCTTGTTGCCTTGATCTCAGCCAGGATCACTCACCTGCACTGCAGGAAAGTCATGGAGTGCAGAGTTTCTCTGCAAGCACCATGATTGCGTGCACTCGTCTCCCCTTCTCTGCTGGTGACACAGGACTTTGTTCCCAACAAGGATGGAGTGTAGGAGAAGGGAGGAAAGGACTGGAAGAGAAAATTTAAAAATAGTTTGAAGCTGTTAAAACTCACTCAATAAGAGAGAGAGTAGAATTGTTCTTCTTGTTGGGGAGGGCTAACCCACACAGGCACACAG
Source organism: Arctocebus calabarensis (assembly GCA_963573935.1). Taxonomy (NCBI): domain Eukaryota; kingdom Metazoa; phylum Chordata; class Mammalia; order Primates; family Lorisidae; genus Arctocebus; species Arctocebus calabarensis. The sequence goes on from CAUYON010187307.1 coordinate 4,424, forward strand.
CCCACTACTATGACAGCAGGGACTTATTCTAGAAACTGGAGAAAGCAGAAAACCTAACTAATAAAAGCTCTGTTCTCATGACATTTACATTCTAATTGGGGGAAGATGAGAAAATAAACACAAAATAAATAAAACAAACATGGCAAAGAGTTATAATTGTATGCAAAAAATTTTAAAGCATAAAAAGAAGCTATGCAGAGCTGGGGAGAGCTGGGTGTGTTATTTGGGACAAGCTGATCCTGGATGACTTCATTGATCAAGTGCCATTCGAGTTGAGATCTAAAGGATGCAAATATGTGGATTAAGAGAGTTCTGGGTACAAAGAACAGCAAGGAAACCAGTGTGCAGGAGAGGAGAAAGGTGAGCCCTGAGGTGGGAGAAGTGGACCAGTGAGCTTGGGGGGCAGGGTGGGGGCTGTGGCTTCTGCTCTGAGTAGATTTGAGAGGCCACCAGAGAATCACCAGTAAACAAGTGACATGGTCCAACTTGCATTCAGTCACTGGCTGCAGGTGCCAGAAGGAGAGAGGTAGAGGTGGGCGGAGTCTGCAGGTTGGTTTAGAGGCCACTACAGATCCAGGTAGAAGGTGATGTGACTTGGATCTTGGTGTTAGAGATGCAAGTGGTAAGAATGTTGGATGTGTGATATACACTGAACCATCTAGGTACCCCCCCAATCATATGTGGAGCATGAGAGAACCAGAGGCAACACATAGGACCCCAACATTGCAGGAATGTTGGGCAGACAGGTACCAATCCACCATTCAAGAAGTAAAGGTGCTGAGAAGCTCCAGTTTTGGTAACAATAAGCATTTTGCTTAAATGCCCCAATCTTTTCCTGTGAGTAGCTAGGAATTCTTATGCAATCCTCTGTGTCGCAACTGCCTTCCACACGGCAGCTTTGAATTAATCATTGACTTAATCAGTTTTCCCACTTGTCACTGTTTTCCTCAACCAGAACATAGATCTGCAGTGGGGCAGAGGAATTGTCTGTCTTGTTCTCAATGAAATGTTCTTTGAAGGAATGGTTGAATCAATAGAACTTCATCAGGAGGGCAGAATTTTCTACATTTAGAAAACAGTCACCTCGAAGAAACAAAAATCATGCAGAAAATAATTCAAAGCTCTTGTGTAAAGAACTGGCCCTTTGGCTCAGCATCTGTGGCTCAACGGGCTAAGGCGCCAGCCACGTACACCTGAGCTGGCAAGTTCAAATCCAGCCCGGGCCTGCCAAACAACAATGGTGGCTGCAACCAAAAAATGGCCGGGCGATGTGGCAGGCGCTTGTAGTCCCAGCAACTTGGGAGGCGGAGGCAGGAGACTTGCTTGAGCCCAGGAATTGGAGGTTGCTGTTAGCTGTGATGCCACAGCACTCTAACCAGGGTGACAGCTTGAGGCTCTGTCTCAAAAAAAAAAAGAACTGACCCTTTAGCCTCTTAGACCAACATCATGAACCTTATTTCTTAGCAGGAAGAAAGATTTTGTCTGAGGAAGGGCAAAGCCGCAAGGCCCATTGCAATGGACAGAACCCAGAGCCTGCTGTTAAAATGTTGCCTGTTCATTCTTCTCTAAGCCAATTATTTGGGACATTGGTGTATCATCCCAAATTGGTTTGGCTTCCTTCCCCCTTTTAATCTGTTTTCTTTGTCCTTCAAGGCAAAGTGGTTTACAAGAGGATAGTGGCTTTGTTTATTATCTAATTATAATTGTTCCCTTAAAATGAGTACATTACAATAGACACCCCTGTGCAAGCTCTTTGAAATAAAGTAGGAATAAACTACAAAGCAGCAATGTTGCTATTAAAGAGTCAATATCAGCTCTATTTTTTTTTATTAAATAGCTCATTCTTTATTGACCACTACCATTCCTCATTTTCAAGCATTTACTTGAGTGCTTATATACTATATTCACATTTCAATGAGTCATTTCTTATAAATCTTTGTTATTTATGTTAATATTCTAAGCCTCTGAAATGTTTAGGAGAATGTACTTTTTTTTCAAATGCATATGAAATGTTTTAGTTTCTGACTTTATGTAATTAAAATAATAGTGTGAACTCTCAGGGAAAGACCATTCTGTTGTTTTCTCTTATCACACATCTTCTTGTTATAGATATAAATTATTCTCTGATGTTCAGAAACAAAACTAGACGTGTTTGGCATCTCCTAAGATCATGTGTGTCTGTTACAAATGCCTTAATTTGGGGTTTTGTTTTTTATTTTTAATATATAGAGGGTGCCAAAAAAATGTATACAAATTTTTAAGAAAGCAAAAAACTGTATCAACATGGTAATATTCAAGCCACATTTGACTTCTTCAAAAACAAGAGCTGTAAGATCCAATATGCAACATAACAAATGTGATTGGAATATATTGAGTATATTGTTATAGTCATACAGTGTACATTAATTAAATCAAGGCAATTATAGTACATTTAACCTTTCTTAGTGATAGGAACATTCCAATTCCACTATTTTAATTATTTTAAAGTATTGCCTAACTTGTTGTTTGTAGTCATTTCATCATGCTATCAGATATCGTTCACTCTATCTAACTATGTTTTCACCTGTCAATTATCCCTACCCTGTCTCCCCACCCCCACTACCCTTCCTTCTGATGACTGTCACCTACTCTGCGTCTCCAGGAGCTCCATTGTTTCTAATGTTCAGCTCCCTCGTATGAGTGAGAGCATGCAAGATTGGAGTGTCTGCGCTCGGCTTATTTCACTTAACATCATGGGACTATTTTCCAGTCCCATTCATGTTGTTGCAGATGGCAGGAGTCCATTCTTTTGTGGCTGTGTAATATTCCATTGTATATGTACCGCAGTTTCTTGATCGGTTCATTAGTTGGTGGACATTCCACGTGTTGGCTGTTGTGAGCAGTGCTGCAGTAAATATGGGACCATAGACATCTTTGTGATGTACTAAATTCCCCTCCTTTGTAAATATACACCCAGGAGAGGGATTGCTGGATCACATGACAGTTCTATTTTTACTTTTTTGAGGAACTGCCATACTGTTTTCTCAAGTGGTTGGCGTTAACGTAACCACAAACAACATACAAGGGCTCCTTTTCCTCCACGTCTTTGCCCGTATTCATTAGTGCCTGTCTTTTGATGAAAGGCATTTTAACTAGAATGAGATGACACCTCACCATGGTTTGGATTTGCATTTCTCTGGCGACTAAAGATGTTTCTCATTTGGTCATTTGTGTGTCTTCTTTTCAGAAATGTCTATTCAGATCCTTTGCCCATCTTTTAATCAGATTATTTTCTTTATCCTGTTGAGTTGTGGGAGCTCCTTGTATGTATATTAATGCTTTGTGAGATGGGTAGTTTGCAAGTGTTTGCTTCCATTCTGTGAGTTGTCTGTTCTCTTTGTTGGTTGTTTCCTTTGCTGTACACCAGCTTTTGAAGTTGATGTGTTTCCATTCATCTAATTTTGTTTTGGTTGCTTGTGCATTGTGTGTATTACTCAAGAAGTCCTTTTGCAGACCAACATCCTGCAGAATTTCTGCAATGTTTTCTTTTGGTAATTTCATAGTTTGAGGTCTTAGATTTAAGTCTTTAATTGATTTTGGATTGATTTTTGTGTATAGTGAGAGTTAAGGGTCCAGTCTCATTCTTCTGTATATGGATATTCAGTTTTCCCAGCATAATTTATTGCAGATATTTCACTTTCCCTATTGCATGTGCTTAGTACCTTTGTAGATGATAAGTTCACTTTAGCTGTGTGGCTTTATTTCTGGGTTCTCTGTTCTGTCTCATTGTTCTGCATGTCTGTTTTTATGCCAGTGCCACGCTGTTTTGGTTACTACAGCTCTGTAGTATAATTTGAAGTCAGGTAAAGTGATTCTTCCAGTTTTGTTCTTTTTTCTCAGGATGGCCTTGTCACATGGGTCTTTTGCTCCATATAAATTTTCAAATTATTTTTTTCTATTTCTGTGAAGTTTGCCATTGATATTTTAATTCATTGCTTTGGGTAGTGTGGACATTTTAACAATACTAATTATTCCAATCTACAAGCCTGGAAAATCTTTCCATTTTTTGTGTCCTCTTCAACTTCTTTGATCAGTGTTTTACAGTTTTCATTACAGAACTCTTTCACATCTTTGGCTGAGCTTGTTCCTAAGTATTTTGCTTTATTTGTAGGTGGTATTGTAAATGAGATTACCTTCTTGATTTCTTTTTCAGATTGTTTGCTGTTGTTATATAGAAGTGCCATTGATTTCTTTTTTTCTTTCAGTTTTTTGGGCCGAGCTGGGTTTGAACCCACCACCTCTGGTATATGGGGCCAGCACCCTACTCCTTTGAGCTATAGGTGCCGCCCAGAAGTGCTATTGATTTTTATATGTTGATTTTGTGTTTTGCAATTTTACTGAGTTTATAAGTTCTAATAGTTTTTAGGAGGAGTCTTTGGGTTTCTTTAGAAACCTATATAATTGCAAACAAGGATAATTTGGATGACCTTTATTTCTTTGCCTTGTTTGATGCTGTAGGTAGAACTTGTAGTAATATGTTGAATAACAATGGTGAAAGTGAGAATCCTTGTCTTCTTCAAGTTCTTACTAGGAAAGGTTCTCAGTTTTCCCCATCCACTGTGATATTCACTGTAGATCTGTCATTCAGGAGCATATAGTTTAATTTATATGTGGTGCTATGATTTTAAGTATTCCTTGTAGTATTCATTTCTACTTTTATTCCATCTGGTATGATTTCATTTTCTTTTAAATGTTTTGAAATGAGTTTTGTGGTCTAACGTATGATTTATCTTTGAGAAAGATCCATGAGATGAGGAGAATAATGTGGATTCTGTAGCTGCTGGATAAACTGTTTTAAATAACTTTGGGTCCGTTTGGTGTTTAGTACAGGTTAAGTGTAGTGTTTCATTGTAGATTTTCTGCCTGGATGATCTGTCCAGTGCTAAAAATGGAAGGTTGAGGTCTCCGACAATTCTTTTGTTAGAGTTTCTCTCTCTCTCTCTCTCCTTATCTCTTACAATATTTGCTTCATATACCTGGGGTTCCAGTGTTGGGTGTTCATAGATTTAGAGCTGTTATATCTTCTTGCCAAACTGATCCCTTTGTCATTGTCTAATGACATGCTTTGTCTCCTTTTACAACTTCTGTCTGGAAAGCTGTTTCGTCGGATAGAGAAATAGCCCCGCCTGCTATCTTGGTTTGTATGTGCATGGAATATCTTTTTCCATCTGTTTATTTTCAGTCTACATGTGTCTTTATAGGTGAAGTGGGTTTTTTGCATACAAAAGATAGTTGGTGCTTGGTTTTTAATCTAATAGCCACTTTGTGTCTTTTGATTGGAGAATTTAATCCATTCACGTTAAATGTTATTTTTGATAGGTAAAGACTTAATACTCTCATATTGTCATTTGATTTCTGGTTCTTTTATGGTCCTCTCTTTTTTTCTTACTTCCTTCTTGTCATACTTTGATAAAAGTGATTTTCTCTGGTAATGTGTTTTAATGTCTTCCTTTTTATTTTTTGTGTTGTTGTTATAGGTTTGTTTATTTGAGGTCACCATAAGGCTTCCTAAAAACGTTTTCTAATGAATTATTTTGAACATACAACAACTTTACTTATAAACAAAGAAATAAGGAAGAAAAGAAAAATCTAATGGAAATTTTATCCTTTAACTCCACCTTCCACCCCTGATTTTTAACTTTTTGTTATTTCCATTTCCATGTTTTTTTATACTATGTATCTCCCATAAAGTTGTTGTTATTTTTGATAGGGTTCTCTTTTAGTCTTCCTAATCAAGATAAATAAGAGGGTTCTCCAAGCCCAGTGACACTGTGACTCTTGCTGTCTCCTGCGGTATTGCCACGGTGGACTTGGATCGGATTCAGGAGAATTCCCTGGATTATCAGGCAGAGGCTCCCACTTGTGCTGGGCTGCTGGAGCGAGGGCGAGAGTAATGTAGGCACTCCCTGTGACCACCTGAAGTCAGCCTAGCTTCACCCAGAGCCTGTGGCGACTCTTGCCTGGTGACCTCTGATGTTCAAAGTCCAAGAGCGCTTTAGTCAGCAGGTGGTGAATCCTGCCAGGACTTATCCTTCCCTTCAGGGCACCGTGTTTTCTGTGGCATAGGATGGGTCCAGAAAGGTCATCCAGGAATGAAGGCCTGTGCTCAGGGGCTTCAGGAGTCTATTTTATTTTATTTTATTATTTTACTTTATTTTATTTTATATTTTATTTTATTTTATTATTTTATTTTATTTTATTTTTTTATTTTATTTTATTTTATTTTATTTTACTGTGGCTGAGCTAGTACTAAGGTGCAAACCAGAGTCCTCTGAGCTCCTCCATTCCTTTCCCCAAGTAGAAGACGACAGCCATCAGCTGCACTGCCTGGAGTCGGAGTGGGGGTAGCACAGGCCCGTTTGCTGCAGCTGCTAGTGTCTCACTGGGTCACATGCACCCCAGGTCTGCTTGTTCAGAGCTGGCACAGTAGCAAGAATTGCCCAGGAACTGCAGACTTTGTTACCCAGCAGCCTGAGAATTTTGAAGGGCCCAGGCTGGCTGTTGTCAGTGGCAGATGGAGCCGGCTGGAACTAGGGCTTTGGGGCAGAGCTTTCTCTCTGGCTGGCTCGTCTAAGTGCAGCCCCAGGGGCATGGGCAGAATGCTGCCCTGTGCTGTGTTCCCTCGGGCCAGGGTGGCCCGAATCACTCCCAAAGCCCGACAGTGGATCCCTTCCTGTCTCCTCACTAATGACACAGCTGGTATTTACACAGAGCAATCCAGTCACCCGAGTGATGAGTTTGCCAAAGAAACTGTCTTCTAGTTACTAAAGAAAATGTGAACAACATCAAAATATCGAAAACACTTTCCTGGAAATTAATTGTGTGGCTTCCTCACCTGGGGCAAGCGTGTGAGTGGGCAGGCTGGGAGTTTGGGGGTCACAATGCCGATCCCTGCCTCCGCCCTCAGCTTCTCATGTCTCCATCCATGAAAGGAAAGTGAAATCCTTCAAGTTTGTAAACACACAGTCCCCAGCACTGTGCCTGGCTCACGGTCTTTCTGTATAGGCCTCACCTTGCAGAACTAAGTGTTGCAGACAGTGGCTGCACTGTGTCAATGAACTGGCCCAGCCTTTACTCTGTTGTAAATTAGCCCTCGTTTTATTTCAAACAGGAATTAAGAAGGGCTGCAGACATACAACACACCCAATGGAGCAAAGAGATTAAGGGGCAGGAAGCAGGAGTGGAAAAGAGGGGCTCATGGGCCCATTTTAGCTCCTGTAAGAGCAGAGCTCAGCTGGACAGGGAGCAAAATCCAGAAAGCTCCATCCATCTTGGTCTTTTTGCTGACGGTCTGAGGGTGAGGACAGGATGTTGGACGTCTATGCTCCTCCCTGGCTCTGCCAGCTGCTATTTCTGGTTTATGCCTGAAGGCAAAGATGATGAGCTGCGGTGGGGCCAGATGAGGCCGGGGCTGTGGTTTGGGCCAGGTTCAAAGCAAACGTTCCTGCCGGTGCCACACAGGGCCCTCTTTGAGAAGCCTTGACACTTGGCTCCATGGTGCAAAGGCCCCTTCTGCAGGGAGCAGGAGTTTGCAAAGCTGCAGGGGAGGGCTTCCAGCCCCAAGGAGGCCCAGGCCTGGCTGCTGCTGCCTGGGCTCAACCCACCTGCCCTGATGGTTTCTTTCTGGAGCTGCAGAACAGGGGGGTACAGAATGGAGGTACCATTTACTCATTCCCTCGTTCCTTCATTCACTCTCACTGAGTCATCTCTGTCTCACTCATGGAACACCCTCCCCCTCCTTTGAACAGTGCAGGGGAGGACGACTCTGTCTGCAGGGTGGCACCAGGCTCCAGCCGACCCCCTGCCTGCTCAGCATGGTGTCTGCATAGATCAGAGCTCCATGTTGTAACCTACAGTGATGCATTGTCAGTCAAATAAAAGGTATGCACAGGGTGGGGGGTGTCTGACAGAGATGGCTGGTTTGGGAGCTGAAAAGATTTGGTCTTTGCCCTCCTGAGCTGAGTCCTGGGGCCATGAGTAAGAGCGAAGGGGTGGGGTGGGAGACGGAGAGAAAAGGCTGGCGGGCAGGTCCCTGGGAGTGTTCCCACAAGGCACAGGGTGGCTGCAAGGTGGGGGTTAGCAGGTGAGCGGGCTTCCAGGACAGGGCCAAGGCCCTCTCTAGGGCATCCTCTGCTATTTTAAGGAGGTTATATTATACTTTACCTTGGAGGCCTATTAAAGTATAGCTCATGAGCTACCAGCAACATAGTTCCCTTGAAGAATAATTAACATGCAGATTCCTGGGCCACATCCCAAAGTAATTACAGTTTTCTGCAGGTGATTTCTGGAATTTTGGATTTTAAACATGGACTCCTGGGCTTTCTTATGCATAGGGAAGTTGGGAGGACCAGGGCAATGAAGAGTCCCTGGGGAGCATCTGTGGTGCTGATGATGGGGTTGAGTTGTTTGCAGTGGGTAAATGGGAGAGCTACATTTCCCTGCCCCCTTGGGCCCAGATGACTTGCTGTCCAGCCAAGTGTGAGTGGAGTAGTGTACCTCCCAGGAGCCCCTGCGCCACGGTCTCTTCTCTGACACAGCCAATGTGCACCCAGGTGTGAGCCTGACCCCGAGTGCCTATGTCCAGCCAGGTTTCCCTCACTCCCTGGGGGATCCACGGTGGACCTTAAGTGTGAGAAATGGGGGTTTTGGTGGAAAGCTGCCGAGACATGGGTTGCTCATTGTCACAGCCTGTCCTGAGCAGTGCGGGCACTGGTGTTTCATCTGCCCCCCATAGGTGGATTGGAGGAGGGACGGCTCTGGGGCAGGGAACCAGTTACAGTTTGTGGTGATAATCTGGAAGTGATGGAGAAACCGTGCAGAGGAAGTGGAAATGGGCAGGGAGGGCACAGATTTAAGGGAGATTTTGCTGACTCAGCTGTCAGAGTGTAGGGATTGCCAGGAAGTGGGCGGGAAAAGGCGTGTGAGGGAGGAAGGTCCTGGCACCAGGTGGGTGACTAGGTAGCAGGAGGTGATGCCACGTGTGTAGAGAGGAAGTTAGAAGGATGATTTTATGGAAGGAGGTTGGAGATTTCCTTCCAAAAGGAAAGCCGTGTACTAGAGAGCACTTGAGGGGCCCCTGGTATGTGTGGATACCTGTGCTCAGCAGCTGGCTGTGAGCCTCAATTCCAGAGGGAAGAGGGACTCTGGACCGAAGACGCAGACTTGGGGGACGTTGCTTGGCAAGCGATTGTGTCTACCACGACAGCCAGCACGGTCACTTAGGTTGAACCTTGTTGAGAGTAAGAGTGAGATCTGGAGACGCGCAAGGTGCAAGGCCGTGGGGCAGAGGAGTGAGAAGGAATCCTGGAAAGAGAAGCTACAGGAGCATGGGGTAGAAAGAGATTGCAGTTAGGGGGAGGAAGTGGAAGTTTTAAAAGAAAACAGTGTGGATTCTGCTAAGGGGAAAACACTCATTTAACAAATGAGACAGTGCGCGCCACTACGCACCCAGGAGACTCCTGTCACTCCACTTCTCCGAGACTCCCCACCCTCGCTACCCTGGTGCCCGTGCCCTGCCCGCCCTGGACTCCCCACCCTCTCTACTCTGGTGCCCGTGCCCTGCCCGCCCCTTCCTGAGGCGTCCCTCCCACACGGCCCTCCTGCTCCTTCACAAGCAGTGACTGTCCATATGCAGCAGTGCATGAGAGCTGCCCTAACAGGCCACTGCACACTTGGCAACTTAAAATGCAGGCAGTCCCCAAGTTACAAACATCCAACTTGCATCCAGTTTGCACTTATGAACAGAGGCTATTACAGGTACTAGGTAAATATACTTGTTCCAACTTACATGAAATTCAAGAATAAACCTATAGAACTTACCTCATTCATGATGCAGGGACACCAGTAATGAGACGTATCTGTTGGATACGTTGTGGTTTGGATTTGCTGTTGGATATCTCCAACATCCAGAATCGAGGTGTCGGCAGGACCCTGCTTCTCCCGAAATCTCTAAGGGAGGAGCTTCCCTTCCCCCTTCTGGCTTCTCACAACTCCAGGGGTCTTGGCTTGTGAGTCACTGCGGTCTCTGCCGCTGTCTTCACGTGGCCCCTTGGCTGTGTCTTCTCTTCCTGTAAAGACATTTGTCATTGGTATGGGGTCCACCTATAGGGGCCTTTAGGATTTTGTGAGGATCTCATCCCAGCGTCCTAAACTTAATGACATGTGCAATGATGTAATTCTTCCCATGTCAGGTCACTTGCACAGGTTCCAGGACATGTTGTAGCAGGAGGGATTCACCACTCAGCCCACGACATTCAGGGAATGGAAGCTGCCAAATGCGCTTTGCCCTCTTCCCTTGGTGACTCGCAGCGGCCCCCGCGGGAGAGACCGGTGTGCTTCCTGTGAACCTCTTGATAATGTTCCCTCGGTGCGTTTCACTGTTGTCCCCATTGTCCCCATTGCAGCTGGCTCTGCCTCTTCTCGTCCTGCAGACTTCATGCACAGGGCAGGCTCACTCCTGCCGTGTGACACTTTGCTCAAGGTCTCCTGCAAGAGGCCTCCCCTGGCTGGTGTCCTGTGATACCCCATTCCCTCCCCCTCTTAAACCTTTCTTGGCTTCATTGTCTTCATCAAACACTTAACCTTTTTTAGGATTTCTGATTTCCTTCTCTTATTGTTTTGCCAGCCTATTTAAGGCATGTTTCGTACATAGCTTTTACATGTGGTCTCAACTTAATTCATTTTTTTTTTTACACCGAGCACTCTCAGGAAACTACATGCAGCAGAAGCTTCTACTATAACACAGGCAAAGCTGTGTGTACAAATTCAGTTGGGTCGTCCCAAACATGGGAGTCACCCTTGCATTTGGCTGTAAGAAACAGAAAACCAGACTACAGAGGCGTAAACAAGTGAGAATTGATCTGCCTAATATAAAGAAAGTCCAGAAGCAGAGGCCTCTGATGCTGGTCTAGCAGATTAAAAAAATCAGCCGATGTCTCCAAGAATCCACTGGCTTTTCTCTCATGGTCTTAAAGAGGCTGCTGCAGATCCAGCCATTTCATCTACATTCAAAATGAGCAGAAGGAATAGGAAAGGAGAATCATCTCATGAACTGTATTTGTTTCTTCTTACTAGGAAATCAAAGTGGGCCTCAGAGGCCCTTCTACCCTTCCAATCTGACTTCAGTCACATCTGGTTCATCACTACTCCCTGTTACAGGAGAGCCTGGGAAATGTGTTGATTTTTCCAACACGTGGTTGGGGGTGTCCAGGGAGAAGCAGGTGGGAGAGGTCTTGGCCAGGTGACAACGGCATGTGTCAGTTGCTCACAGAGCATCACAGAGGGGCTTGTGCTGGTGCCTACCTGTCCTCACCACCCCTCCTCACATCACCTGGTATCTCCTCCATGGCCAGAGTTGTTAGAAACAACTGTTAGCTTAGGCAATAAGTAACTCCAAAGTAGAGACATCACCAGGCTGAGGAATTGTTTCCCTTTAAATACACAACTGGACATTTAGAAGGTGGCACCGTAGGCACCTTCTGTAACAGAGTTCCAATCAGTGCAGCCACACTGAAGCTACTGCTAAACCAGGGGAAGGCCACTAGTTAGGTGAGAGACATGCCATATTTATGAGCATACTAGTGTTTTACTGCAGGTTTTAATATAGTATGTAAAAGGCTGGTGAGGTGACTCATACTTGTAATCGCAGCCTTTTGGGAGGCTGAGGCAGGAGGGTCACTTCATGAGTTCAAGACCAGCCTGGAAAACATAGCAAGACCCTATCACTACAAAAAATTTTTTAAAAGTTAGCTGCTATGGTGGCTCTCACCTGTAGTCCCAGCTACTCAGGAGGCTGAGGCAGGAGCATCTCTTAAGCCCAAGAATTTGAAGTTGTGGTGAGCTCTGACGATGCCACTGTACTCCAGCCTGGGCAACAGAGCAAGACACTTTCTCTAAAAGAAAGGAAAAAAGAAATAAAGACTCAATGTGTAAAAGAAAACACCATAGTCAGGGCCAGCAAATGTTCTGGTATGGTCTTTGCTTTTGTTCACTCAGAAGCTTCTCCTCCAGAGTGACAGTGGTCTCCTGTAGGCCTTGTCTGATGGGATGTGGGGGTAGTGCTGAAGGGAAAACCTCAAGAAAACCCAAATTATGCAGGTAATATTTTACATGCATTATTAGTGAAAAATTTAACTTATGCAAATATTAACATTATGTATTATTTATGGATGACATGATTTTACCTTTATATTTAAATCAGTTTATGATCGCTTAAATGCAACGTTTATTATTAGCGAAGGCTCCACCTGGGAGTATTGCTACAGCCTCTGAGGAGGGATCTGCCTCTTAATCCAAACTTTGTCAGATTTGTTCCTTCAAAGGTTGGCGTCCCGGGTTGCTGACCTGCTCTAGCAAGAGCAGAAGAGTGATCTGTACTATCAGAATGCTGATGTATTAGCCAGTTCTAACTAGATGGTTTTCATTTTCTGTTTATTGTAGAAACTATGGAACATTTGCTATTTACTTTCCAAATGAAATGTATACGTACACTACAGGTACAGACTCTGTGATTCAGAAAGAATATATTTTGAAGATATTTCTTTAGCAGTTGCAGGGAAGCCTCCATCCCTGGAATATGATGTTTGATGGTGGGCCATGAATGTTTCGTCTTTCAACCAGACCCCGGCCTTAGATCACCCAGTGTGTGGGGCCTCAAGTTCCATCTGCCCAGGCAGATGTGACAGCTGTTAGCCCCCTCTTCCTGATCGCATTCTGCCTTCTTTCCCACACCTCTCTCCCCCTCCACCCCAGCTTTATCTGAGTTTATTTTCTGATTTTCTCAACTGCAATGTTCATCATCTCCCTTCCCTAATCAGCGCAGCAGCCTTTCGAAATTAGTGGAGGGATGACTTTCCTTTGGTTTAAAGAATGACACTAGGCCTTGCATTTCTAGTTTGAATAGCAAACCCCACCTTCTGTGGAGGAAGTTCATCTTCATTAGCATTAGCCATTATTCAATCCCTTATTAAGTTCTCAGCTGTGTTCTCCACCTGAACAGTTTCTTTGTTCTGCAACTATCCAAGTTTAGTCATCTGCTTTTTATCTGACATTAGTTGCTATACTGGTAGAGCATATGCGCTCAGGGAGATTTATATTAAGAAAAATAATAACTACTGACTCTCCTGGAGTGGGCCCCAGGCTTGTTCATCCCTTTTGAAAGTACCATGTGGTTCGAATGCACAGCCTGCTGCAGAGCTGAGGAATTCTATGCCTAAACTAAGCTCTGGTTAAGGCATAGAGACTTGTAATATTTTAAAGCATGCTGTCCATTGTAAGTGCCATGCAAATGCACCTTTGATTCTTTGTTAGCAACTGGTAAGGCAAAATAAAGGTTCACCAAGTTCCTTCTCTCACGGAGCTGCATCTGTATTCTGTGGCAATGTTTTCATTAGATTCTTTATAGTTGTGAAGACCTGAAAATTGTGTACAGAGGTGCATATCATTTATGTTATTTCTAATGGGGAGTATACTTAGGTTTGGAAGGGTCTATTTAAATAGATTGCTGATGGAGTCATAAATAAGTTGGCCTTAATTTGAAGAATGATGTCATCGGACCACAGGTGCGTCTCCTGGGGAAGCCTGTCTGCACAGGTACCGTCTGTTCACCTGGGGAGAGTTCAGTTCCCTGCAGGGAGAGACCTTCACCCTGATTGCTGTGAGCAATACAGACTTTATCAGACTTGGGATGCTGACTTGTTTTAACAGAGCCACAAAGAACACTAATTAATTAAACTCAGATCACTAATTCATCAAATTATCATGAGGACTGTGACTTCTGGGTAGACTAGATAGTTGTAAGAAACTACCTCTTCCATTCTCTTTATATAAAGAAATTATTTAATTGGAAGGTGGCTTTTCTCTGTGAGCATGGAGGTGACACAGGTGGAGTGCTGGTTTACATGCCCAAGGCTGTGTTTCTCGACATCTTCCATCATCAACTTCCAAAGGAGCCTTTTGAGATTTTATTTGTTTCTGATTTGACCCCTCATGAAATTTTAATATCGCAGGTATATTGCACGTCTGTCTTTGTGGCGTGTGCATTTATTTTGCCATCCTCAGGAACCGATATTTGCCCCCTTCAGGTGGTATGGCCCCACGGAGAATGTCAAAACTTGGCTTGAGGCATCAAGCTCTGAAAGCGTAAAGTACTCGTTCCTCCTGGGCATTGATTTTCAACCTTTTTTATATTCCAGCACACTTGAACCTATATTTTAACTACCACAGCACACTTAAATTATGTTGGTTAAAAAAAAAAGTTAAAACAAGAATATATTGACTCTGGTTTAAACTTCTTTTGAAAATAATTTAATTAATGATCTTTAAAAATGTTCGTGGCACACCAGCAAAATCACTGTAGTGGAGGGTGCGCTGGGCAACTGGGCCAGGTACTGAAATCAGCTGGCCAAGTGCCTTCTCTTGGTGACAGTATCCTTCTATTCAAAGACAGGTCTTTTTCCATGTTTCTGTAATTAAGATCTTCACCACCCACTCCCCTTTCCCCTTTCCTATGAATATATCCTTTTTATAAAAGATGTTTTAGTTTATCTAACAGATCAGAGTAAAATCTGGCTACCAAGGGAGGGTTGCATTCCCTTTCAGGTAACAGAACGCGTATCTGCAGAGCTTTCAGCTTAACACTGATAAGATAATTCGGGCCCAGATTCGTCGTGTCTCTTCCTAGAATCATCCAGGAGTCTCCAACCTGTGGCCTGCAGGTTGCATGCAGATTTTGGAGGACATTTTACTTATCTCTGGCGGCTATCACAAAAATTGTGCACAGACTTTTCTTTTTTTTATTGCCAATCAATCAACTTTTGTTAGTGTTTGTATATTTAATGTGTGGCCCAAGACAACTCTTATTTTTCCAGTGGGGCACAGACAAAAAAAAAGTTTGGACACCCTTGAGATATTTACAGATATTTCCAGTTAATATCTTATGATGCATTTACAAACCTTTCTCACCAGATATGAAAGGCAAAAAAAAAAAAAAAAGTGGAATTGATCCAGGGCCAAATATAATATTTAAATATAAGTCCATGGGCTGGGGTTTTTACCTTTTTGTTTACTTGATAGTATTTGTTGAATGAAAGAATATATGTTTATTTACTAAATGATTTCGGATGTCTGCAGTTGTGACCACTGAATCAGATGGATATGAGGGATCATATTCATTCATTTGTTGACTGTGTACCACCAGCCCACATTGTGATAGACCCTATAAGTCATTCAGGATATACATGAGGCCGTGCCATAGATGGGGATCCATGCTCTCATGGGATATAGAGCAGAGGGGGACAGTCAGATAGTAATCAGATGGATAAGTGTGAATCTATTGCTTTTGACAAGTGATAGTAGGGAAATGAAAGGAGTAGCAGGAAGGCACCCGGAGAGTTGCTCAGGAGCACCTCACCTACAAGCCAGAGATGAGCAAGAGAGGTGCCCCCAGGGGGAGGGCCAGGGGGGCTGGCAAGTTGGCAGACCCCAGTGGAGGGCGAGGTGCCTGCAGTGGAGCTGGAGCAGGGTGTGAATGGGATTTGAGGATGCAGATGGGTGGGGTGGACAGATGCCAATGTCCAGTGTCAGATACGTCCCTGAGGCATCCAAGTGGAGAGGCCAACTCTCCTGAGTCTGGACCTCAGTAGAAAGGTCCGGGCTTGAGGTAGACATTTGGGATCAGCGCTATTTAATGGTGCTGAAGAAGCCAAGTATATGCACTACACCGCAAGGGAGAAATTGGGAGCATTTAGGGAGAAGGAGACCTAGACGGCCCTGGAGAATGCTGGTATTTGAGCTCAGTAGGGTCTGCAAGACGGGCAGACCCCAAGGGCACCTGGAGCTGAGCCGCTGAGACAGGCTGGTCCTCAGGAGGAGGAGGGGAGTGGCTGCGGCTGCAGTACTGTGATGCTGGGCAGCAGAGGAAGGAGTCATTGGATTTGGAAAACTTGAAGGTAACCAATGTCCTTGAAAGAGTGGTTTTGGTGGTGTCTTGGCGTGTCTACACAGTGTGGAATGGGATAAGGAGAGGCAGGGGTCAAGGGAGTTGGAAGAACCTCAGTAGACAAGTCTTGGAGGCGTGGTGCAAATGGAAAATACGTGGTGAAGATGGCAGGTGCGTCTGGTGGGGGAGGTACTGCTGGGGTAGGCAGGCTGCCTCACGGCTGGAATGATTCCAGGAGGGAGAGACGGGTGACCTGGGAGTAGGTAGTCAGAAATGAGCTAGCACAATGGCTTAGAATCCCTGCTGGCTGGTGACAGCTAATAGTCCAGGTGATGGACCAGGTCTGTGTGGTCTTCTTATGCATTGAGGTAAAGTGACAATGTGTTTTTCTTATAAGCTGTGGAATTTTGCTTTCAAATTTGGTCTAAATAAAGGAATCTTAAAATGCATAACCTAAAGTCACACTGTTTCCTCCATTCTTGTTTTTCTGCCAAGTGATTCTGATGCCACGCACAGTTTTTCCTCATCAGCATCTTTCACTGCAGTGATTGCTACAGAAACTCTTGAGGTGTGAAGGCGATTCCCTGTAGCAAGCATGGAATTTCAATTTTTCTGTTAGGAAGACAGTTCCCTTGGCGCCTGACCATGGGAAGCTCTGGATTGCCTGCCTCTTCCTTCTTGTGTAAGGGTGATTTCCGAGATCACTTTCTGTCCTTTAAACTTTCGACAAGCACTTTTCCTGCTTCTGCTTAATTTCCCATTGCATTAGCCTTGTGAAATCATAAAGGCATTAAATGTTTCACAAATAGTTAAATGTGAGGAAGTAAATCCTGCTCTCATCAGTTGAAGTCTGTTTTATATAGAGCGCACAGCCACACCTGTGCACAAACACGTCATTGTCACCTACGAGGTTTGCTTCATTATGGTTTTAAAAGATGAACACCTCTGGACTCATTCACCCAGGAGCTTTACTCCTGCTTCTATGTAATAGTATTACATTTGATTTTTTAGTGGGCATGTTTATTATGTAATATATCAGCTGCAAAATGGAAGTGAATTATTTTTAACTTTTTATACTCATTCTTCAAAATTCTAGTAGCCTTGGAGGGGTTTCTATTTTAGCCTTGGCTTACAGTGTCTCTTCACGCCATCAGGAAGCCTGTTAATTCATCCCAGAAATACATTTAGACTTGAGAGGTTTCTTTTTTCTTTTTTTTTTTTTTAACATGACTGTCCCCAGGGAGGGTTGGTGGTTTACCTCGTATTTCCTTTATAAGCTGAAAATGTGTGTGTGAATGTGAAGCCCACCATGGGTAGAGGATTGTCATTCTTCCCAAGAGAAGTTCACCTAATAAGTATCAGCATGTAATTTTTTATAATGCATGATAGTTTTTTTTTCTTTTTTTCTTTTTTTTTCTGGCAAATAACGCAAAGCTCATTCAGGCACAACATGAGATGGTTCTCGAAGTTGAGACCTGGACCCAGATTAATGTGGCAGAAAGGTTTTTTAATGCCATCCAATGCCTGATGACACCTTGGTAGTCTTAGAAAGTAATAAGGGGCCCAGAAGACATTTTATTCCAGAAAAGTGAATTTAATTAAAATGCCTTGTCAGCAAATACAAAGAGGTTGTAATCAAACATTTTCTTCTTCCCCAAAATAGTTTCTTTTTTTTTTTTTCTTTATTATTCTTAGAAATGTTTCTGAATTCCCCACAGTTGGATACTAGCAAGAAAAAGAAGGACCTGGATCCTATAAAAAGAAATCAATTCCCATTTAGGAATCAGTGAGGTATTCAGAGCACCATGCACTATAAATAGGAAACCACATATTATTTCCTCAAGAACGACCAGTCTTCTAGCACTTCAGTGAAATGACAGAATAGTCAAATGTGTGGCTTTCTGGTCTTGATGTGACGCAGATATGTGGGTGTCTGGCTGGGTCCCTAGAAGCAGCCTTCAGATAAAGATTCGCCTGCAAAGTTCTAAATTGAGGATGCTCTGCACAAAGTCTAGACCAGAATGAGGGGAGCAGACAGGAAGGGGGTGTCGTGGCTGAGGGGAACCCAGCCTCCACCTGACTCCAGGGAGCGCTGGAGTGCGAAATCATGGCAGAGCTTGCTCTGCCTGGAGGCAGGAAGGCCGGGCTGCTGCGTCCTGTGTCTTCACTCACTGACTACTGGCTCCTGTGGAGCTGGCAGGGAAGATGAGAGGGAGGGTGAGAAGGGGAGAGGTTAAAAGGCAGCTCCACCCCAAATACAACTACTGGATATGGCTGCGGACAGGGGCCATTATTAGGTCTCAAGCTGAGCTGAGATGTGCAAACTGGAGAGACCAAGAGGGCATTGGGGACCCAGGGGTGGCAGAGAAGCAAACAGCTGCTCCCCAGAAACACAGGCTAACGTCAGAGCCTCCAGTCCAGGGGCACTTCCCATCTAGTGTATGAAACTTCCCAAGGAAAGGTATTCCGACACTGGCTGGTGGCTGCGGTTCCTTTCTGCCACTGGCACCCAGTGTCAGGGTTCACTCCATGAGTTAAGGTCTTAGGAGTCTGCAGCGGCCACGTGCCCTTCTGACCCACTACCTACAAGTTCCAGGGCCTCATGACCCCTCCTGGCACATAAATGTTTTCACTAACCAGGAGGCTGCACTGAGCTTCGGTGTCCAAAGGTTTTCTTGGGGTTTCCCCACAGGTGGCTGAGTGAATCACTACCTTTGCGTCTGAATTTCCAACTCCGCTCCCCGAGGGTGGGTCTATATTCCGTGGCTCAGAGCCTCATCCCCCAATTCATAGCTGCTCTTTGAGGTGAGCAGCCTTAACCCTGAATTATTTCACCTCTTAGCATAAACTCAGGTGGGATCCAAGGGCTCAGAAGTAACAAAATCATTCTGTTGTTTAGGAAAGTCCAAGGATTTACTCCCCTTCCCAGAAACCCAAGACAAAGGCCAGTTGTACCCTTGATTAGACGACAGAAGTTGCCTCTGTGGAGAGGCCATGAGACACCGAAGTTACACATGGAGAGAGAAGAGAACTTGGGGACGTAACCCGGAAAGCGCTGAGAGGATAAGCTTTGGAGAAATAGTGGGTCTCCAATTGGACTGGTTAGAGCAGTAAATTTGGATTTGGATTTTACCAGGATTATTTATATTCTCCAAAGCTGATTCTGAACTGAAACAAAATGAGCTTCATGAGTCTAAGGGGTAACTTCAAAGAGTGTGAGTCACAAGGAACAGAAAATGAAATTGTCCCAGTAAAGTTGGGGAGGGGGTTATACCTCAAATCCTGCTTTGTTTAAGTTTCAGTCGGGTCTCCCCCTCGGGCCCATCTGTGCCTCTCTGCATATCTGCTCTGTTCTTCTCTTTCCAAAGACCAGCTGCTCAGTTCCCCTGTTTGTCTAGAATCCAGGTGTTGGGAACTTTTGCAACCCTCAAAATCCTTCACAGACTTCACAACCTGGTAGTGTCCCCCCACCCCCAGGTCTGGGGTCCTGCCCCCTTGGCTTCCTGGTCAGTCTCTAAGGCTCAAATTCAAGTTCCTGGACAGACACTGGATCAGCCTAGGAGTCCACCTTTGGATTGTCACTGTAGTTGTGCACAAGGTTAAAGCCGTGAACTTGGGCTGAATGGTCTCTGTTTGCTGCTCCAGGTCGCTCGTCGCTCTTTTCGCCCCCTGTCCTTGTAGCTGCTGTGTAGCACCAGCACCAGCACCTTTGCCCTCTGGCCTTGGGTCAGGGTGGGCAAGCAGAAGGCACAAACAGGAGACTTCAGGGTGGGAGGACAGTGAGGGCTAGATTTAGTTCCTAGCAGCCTCTGCCGGGGACACAAGTGGCAGGGACTCTGCTGCTGCCCAGCCGTGTGGCAGCTGACTAGCAACCTGCAGATCCTAGCAACACCCCATCCCTTTGTCCCCGAGACCTACGTGTGGCAGCAGCACCTCCATTGCCGGCCCTCGGGCACTTCTGAATTCCTTGCTGGCTGCCCCCACCCCTGCTGATATCTTTTAAAACCGTCACATCATGAGACGATCTCTTCTGTACCCACCACCTTGCTCAGGTGCAAATGTGTCTGAACCTGTGCGAGATGGCTGTGTCCTGTCTCAGAGAAGGACAGGTGGGCACAGGGAAGAACGTCCCAACATTTACAGAAGGGGACGTAGGCAGCATGTCCATAACAATTCAATTACACTGGTCTTTCATTTAATTAATTATTTATTTACATTGTCAAATGCTTATTTCCTCAGTAATGTGGTTTTCAGACTATCTGGCGAGGTCTGCTGTGACTCTCAGGATCTTTTACATTTTCAAGGGAGATACAGTGACACTCAGCACCCGGCAGGGTTTGGGCAGACTTCTCTTGATGTAGTTCATAGTTTTCAGTTTTAGATCATGCTGTCTTCCTTGGTTGATATCATATCTTTGCAAAGCCAGATTTTTATTATTTTTTGTTTTTTTTATTTTTTGGTAAAACTAAAACTAAAAGCCACCAGGCTGAGGAAGCAAGCTGGAACAGGAGGTGTAGGTGGCAGTGTTGAATTGGAAACAAATGATGCTTTGCAATGCTCAAGAAGCACATTGGCTACTGGCAGTCCATTTTTAAGTCACTGAGGTTATTTGAGAATGCAGTAAGAATATCATCTTTTATTCCAACATCTGGTGGCATTGCTTATTTGTTTGCAACAAATACTGAGTTTTTAGGGCCTCATGCTTAAGTCGTTTTGACTTTACTACATAATAAATAATATCCTTTCATTTAGGAGCACTATAAAAAGATTAATGAGACACTCAGGGCATTGTGAAGCAAGAAAACTTGCATTAGTGGTTTTATTTTTGCAAGTAAGCTTTATGATAATGTTACAGGAGGTATCCTCAATTTGGCATCAGTTTTTCTTCAGCCATAAGCATCCCCATGTTCTCATAAAGAAAACTTACAAGGAATCCTAATGCAGAATATTCACAGAGACCATCCTGAGAGCCTGGCACCAGGGTCTAATATCTCACTGCCCCCGTTCAGGACGTCCTGCGGTATCTATCCGCGGCTTGCCTGCCTGCCTTCCTGACTTTCATTGTAGCCTAGTTGTATTGCACTTATTCCAGTAATGAGTTGGGGGTGTGTGTACATAATTTAATGGATTAGTAATAAACACTTAGCAAATATTTGTTAAACGAAGGGGGTGATTCAATGAAGCTCTCGTCTCAGTTCAGATTAAACCATCATCAGTGACTGGTGTGTGGCATTTATGCAAAAGAGCCGCCAGCCTCAAATTTCTACCACATGTTAGTGTTAACCTTTAAGTGAGTTCTCTGGTGATGTATAAATATCTTTAAAACTCAATATCATGTTGTTATGGCTGGAGAGTGTCTCCTGTAAATTCCTATGTTGAAGACTAACCACTTCACAATGTGACTTTGGAGACTGGGCCACCAAAGAGGTGACTCAGGTGAAATGAGGTGATGAGGGGCCCTAGGGCAATGTGACTGCTGTCCCTTTGAACAGGCACTAGGGCACAGACACGCTGGGGACACATGCTCACAGATAGGAGACCATTGAGGTGCTGTGTTCTGAATGCCTGTCCCCTCCAAAACTCATTGTTGCCATGTTAATATTATTGAGAGGTGGGACTTTTAAGAGTTGATTAGATCATGGAGGATTGGCCTTCCTGAGTGGAATTAAGACTGAGGTAAAAAGCTCAGCCCTTCTGCCATCGCCAGGTGGAGACAGAGTGAGCGTTCCTCCCCTCCGTGGGCTGCAGTATCCAAGGTATCATTTTGGAATTAGAATTGCCAAATATTCCAGCTCCTTGATATTGGACTCTCAGGCTCCAGAACTGTGATCTGGTAAATTTCTGTTGTTTACAGACTACCCCGTCCATGGGGTTCTGTTATAGCATAAAGCCTGCTAAGACATGAGGACACAGCAAGAGGACGGCCGGCTACAAGCCAAGGAGGAGACCCCAGCCACCCTCCTGCACTTTGGCTTCAGACTGTAGCCTCAGAACCGAGAAAACCAGGACTGGTATTTAAGCCACTCAGTCTGTGACATTTTGTGGCGGCAACCCCAGCAAACTCACATGTTCAGCAAAGCCCTGCTCCTTCGACTGTGGTCACTGAATGCTGTTGACCTGGGAAAAGCTGCCACAGTCGTGTCCACTTGGGAGAACACAAGATGCCTTTGGGGTTCTGGGTAGGATTAGTACATGCTCTTTGGTAGAAACTGACCAGAAGTCAGAGTATGGTGTCAGGGATTTGAAAACATATCTTTCCAGTCTTACAGAACACAGTCTGCAAAAAAACACAGAGCAGAAGAGGAAGGAAAGAGGATGAGGGAACCCCAAAAGTTCCCTCAGGGGGAATTCTGCTCTTAAGCACATTTAGCTTTTGACTGTATCCAGGGAATTTGCTTCCAGGCACCACCTGTCCCCGTTAGCACCATTAATGAAAGAACCAAAGTTCAGATGATGATAGGAAGCTTTACATTCCCCTCTTTGCAAATCATTTCGGTTACACATCAAAGCAGTTACTTATATTTTTTAATTACACTGTGACTTTGTGAAGCATATTTCGGTCAGCTGGAAAAGGGCATTCCAATCCAAAGTAGGCCTTGTGACTCACAGAGTCACTGTTTTTCTTCTTTATTTGGAGTCCATGGCTGGTTTTCGGGGTTTTGCAATCTGTCACTTCCCCGTGGATGCACCATCACGTTTAAGTTCACAGGGCAGATCAGCCAAGCTCTCCCTGTGTTATGCCTATACCTGTCTGCAGGCTCTTCCTTCTCCTGTCACAGCACGCCCAGTGCAGGGCCTTTCACTTACGTTAAGTGTTGTCTTATTCAGTCACAACCAGGAGGGGACATTGCACTTCATTTTGTTGAATTATAAATTCATCTTCTATTGTGTAGATTATAAATTGGGTCATAATCCCAGTTGCAAATGGGCAAGCAATGCAGCAGCACCCACATGCCCATCAAAGGCATTCCCCCTTCTCGTGTGCCATGTTAGTGAGAGGGGAAATGCTTACATCACGCGTTCATCGTAAAATGGGGCATCGTTTTCTTCTAAACAGCTGCCCAGGTCGGAGGCTCTCATGGCCTTGGTCATGCTTTTAAATGAATCTGAATACCTATTGACTTTTAAATTTTAGATGAGTGGAAGTGGACCAAATGTGTCACCAATTAAGTGGTTGTGAATGAAGAAATTATAGATGGTGTTTAAATGAAACTAAACTTCACTGATTCAGATTAATTAGATGATATGACCAAATTAATGAAAAGTCTAAACTATATTCTGTTAAAATTCCTTTTCTGTTGTGTATTTTTGTTTTTAACAGTCACATCCACTGAAATCACCAGGACTAGGCCAGTTGTATCTTGGCTAGTTACAGGAGAGCTGATTTAAGACTAGTAAAATTATTGTTGTAATTAGAACATAATTGAATGTTCCTAAGTTTTTAAAAAAATGTGAGACACAATACTTAAATTCATCTTTTTAAAAATTATGGCTTGGCAAGATACAAAGAACAGCATTTAATGAGCTTCTTGGAAGACTCAGGAGCACAGGATCCTTTGGGTTTCTGAAATAAGCAGGTGGAACATCTTTGGGATAATTAGCACTCATTCGACTATCTAGACTCACAAAGACCAAGGATAATGACTTATATTGGGCATCAGTGGCGATGTAAAATTCAGTTTAATCATTGATCTGTTGGCTGACAAAGTATCAGCTATAATTATCTAAACAATCACGGCTGGCAGGCTGTGGTCAGGAGAAAGCCTTCTGAGTGACGGAGACTGAGGCTCACAGAAGTGCTTTGTAGTCACAGGTGCTCTCAGAATCAGGCCTGGAGCTGGGTTGAAACAGAAGGAACCAGGGAAAAAAGGTCTGATGGCCTCGCTTCGCAGCAGAGGCCTGCAGAATAACTCAGCGGTGAGAAGCAAGTGAGTGGCCCCATTTTGGATGCAAGAGAAGCACAATACGTCATGGCGACAGTGCTTCCCTCCCTTTTAACTTATCATAAAGGCCTAAGAAGTCTCCCATGGAGAGCTGTAAAGCTCACTATGACTCTTTAAAGATATTTCCTCATAGAACTTCACTACCTCCTCCTTTTTCTGTTTTTGTCTTTGTAACTTCCACACACAGCTCCCTTGTTCGCTCCTGTCTCTTCCTGTGGTGGAGAGGAGCTGAACCCCGAGGCTAAACGTGCTTTGTGCACATAAGTCAAAAATAATGGGCAGAAGAGGGAACAGAGTGGACAGAGGGGCAGAGAAAGGCGAGGGAGCCATTCATCTTCCTGGACCAAGGCCTGTGTCCTTTCCTTACATGGAGTTCTAGATATTGGAAACTATGTTTTTCTCTTCTCTCGTCTTCTGAACTATTATTCAAGCCAATCTTCTCACCATCAACTTCAAGTTTGCAGTGAGTGAGCTGAGAAAAACAAGCTCTGGTTTCTGCGTGGTTAACGTGGCTCTACCTATTCAGAAGGAAGCTGTGTTCTCAGTGACTTAATTTGTGGGAGAAACTTCCTGCCAACATTTTGAGGACCCTCTAGGCTTATCTCTTCCACTTGGCATTGAATGAGCTGCTGGAGCACCTTTGGGAGGACAAAGCACCCTGCAAGCGGCCGCCCTTACTTAGTCATCATACCAGACTTGAGTCCTGTCTGTGTCTCGTTAGAAAAATATCATGATGTCTGCTGTTCATAAAGACTTAATAATAACAGATGCAGTGTAAAAAAGAGTAATGGAAACAATAGTTATGAGCAAAAGTACTATCTATTTTGTAATGGCAGCTTCCATGTAAATCAGATTGCATTTGACTCCTGATCTTCAGTTCCACGTTTTTAGCTCCAAATCCTTAATATCATCCATCATAGAGGTTGTTGGACTTTCTTTACACCTGTACTTCTGACTCTGTTCCTCTTCATTTGGAGGGATATTACAAGAAGGACTAGCACGTGACCTAAGGATCATTCATGGTATTAACTAAAGCATCTGTTTCTGATCTTCACCAAGTGACTGGCAAAGAGCAGAAATCCTGAGGCCATAGATTCAGAGCCAATTTGATTCTTAGGGGTCTGTAAGAAATGCCAAGGAGTTGGGCTTGGGATCCTCTGCAGCCATGTTTGAGAGATCAGTTAAGGAAAATTCTACCTGATCAATTTTTTCCCTAAGCAAGAGCCTTGTTTTATAATATGTAAACCAATTATGATGCTTATGAGATGCAGTGATCTTGGTGAATATTCATTCCCAGCTCTCTTCATCAAGTTCTTGTCTTCTCTTTTATTTTCTTTTGACCTATAATTGGTGTTTATGCATATTTATGACCTACTTTGTTTTAAGCTGATGACCTGTTTCAAATGCCATAATATCCTTTCTCCTCTGACACTGTATGTTTAGCTAATAGAGAAAAACTGTCATTAAGTGATGGCATTCCCCTAATTACCAGTAGCCTTGCCTTACCCTTAGCATGAGTGGATGCTGCCTGATATCTTGTAGATTATCCATTGATTTGCCACTTCTAATATAAGATTAAGAATTGGAATATTGAGCTCTTTAAAATACATAGTAGCTCAGAGTCTTGAGAGATCTAAATGTCCAACTCACCCATGTGATAATTTCTCAAATGCTTAAAGACAATAAACTGACAACCTTAGGGGTTCTCTACTCAGGTGAAATAATCCTCAGATGGGCCACACTTTGGGTTACATAGTCTTGTTGAGAACAGGTTGACCCTCTTCTTTCTTCTAAATATGCACACACATTTCTGTGTTGAACCAGTCACAGACTCCATGGCATTGTAGCCTCCAAGAGCAGCCACTTAAAGTAACATTGAATGATGTGAATACTTTATTGCATAAGATACAAATGGTTTATAAAGGAACAAAATGTTAGTTTCTTTCAAATTCCTCTGAAATAACTTCCCATACCCTCTTAGAGGGTATAGGGGCTGCAGGAATCTGACCTGAGGCGTATGTATTGGGGTGGTGTGGGAGGATACAGGAACAATCTTGAGAGCCTCACTTGGCCTGAGGCCAGCCCTCAGGTTGCTTAATATTTTTGGACTTTTGTTTCCTGGCCTATAAGATGAAATTGTAAGAAATGTCCATTCTCCTGGTTGTGCTGCCTTCTGTACTGTTGCAAGGATGAAAAAATACAAGGTATTTTGGGAAGAGCAATGGTGATGATAACTATGCAAGAAGCAAAATCACAATTTGCTGGTAGACACTGGCCTTCCTTCCAGCCCAGGATTTTAATTTGCAAGCTCTGAGAAGTGTTGACAAATCTCCCCACATTTACATCAAGTGAAGACAGAGAGTGGGGAGCAGCAGGGACAGCCAGCCTCTGTGGCAACGTGTGGGCAGAGTTCCTTCTGCAAAGATCCCAGATCATGCATCACGCTCAATTTCAAGGCCTGAGGCCTGGTTTTAATCTTCAGGGTAACCCTTGACTGGTGCTATCACCTTCAACAATTTTATTTTCTTCTAAGACATCTCATGGGATATGGAGTTTCCTGTCCTGTTTTCTGACAGATGTGAGAGTAGCTAAATGAAGCTACAAGATAAAAGAAGACATCAAGACAGTATGGAGTTATAAAACAAACTCAACATCTTGAAAACAGGAGTTTTGTCATATGTTCTGCTTTAACAGTCTTCTAGAAAATATGTTTTGATACTATTATAGAAAAGAAAATCTTAACCTAATCATTTCCATGCTGCCCTAGAATTCATATAAAGTCATTAGGTAAGTGTACCATTTTGAAAGAAAAATGTTTTATGACATCAATCATATCTGTAAATGTGTGTCATTATTCAAATGTCATGGTCAATTCTATTAACAGAATACAGTATTGCAGAATGAAGCCAGGTATTGGTAAAAGGCTTATCATTTGATAAGTTTTCCATCAGAAAAGAAATTCCTGTTCAACTTGTCATTAATGCTTTTAGTTGTTTTGTTGCTAAATGTTATCTTTTGGATATGCAAATAAAAATCAGTAAATGCATTTTTTTTCCATTATCTGTAACCTGCAAGGGTTCAGATTACATTTGTTTGAAGCAATGCGGTATCTGGAAAAATGACTTGGGGAAGATCTTCCCTTAAGTTCTGTGAAAATGCAAATGTACCAGTATAATGTGGCTGACAGAAAATATTGGCCAGGAGACAGTCTGTGAGGACAGCAAAGTCACCCTGCTGTCCTGAATAGCAAGCTTGGATGCACATGCTTCTATTGTAGAATGTCGGGAAACTTCATAATGAACAAGAAATGTTTACGTAGGCGGGCACTTTGATGATGTGTTTGGGCCCCAGCAGTGTACAGGAGTACCCTGACTTCAGTCCACTGTAAGGTTCTCGTGTAGAGTGCCTCCGTCATATGAGAATAAAAGCCTATGGCCAGGGCATTTTAGAAGATATGAGTCTTCCATGCTATTGGAAACCAAAAGAAAGGTGATATAGCTATTCTTATATCAGATAACACAGATTTAACAAAAGTAAAGACAATGATGGTCATTATATAATGGTGAAGGACACAAATCAACAAGAAGACAAATTAATCCCAAAATTTATGCACCTAACACAGGTGTTCTCAGATTCATAAAGCAAACCCTACTTGATCTAAATAAATAATAGCTGAGGACTTGCAGATCCTCTAAGCAGAAAATAACCAAGGAAATGGTGGGCTTAAACAGAACTTTAGAACAATTGGGCCTGACATTTATAGAATATTCTACCCCCACTTCACTGAATATACCTTCTTCTCATCAGCTCATGGAACATTCTCTAAGACTGATCACATTCTAGGTCACAAAATGTGTCTCCAAAAATTGAAAACAAAATGAAAAGTATATATCTTCTGAGACCACAGGGGATTAAAACTAGAAATCAGTTCCAAAACAATGCTCACTTCTACACAAAATTATGGAAACTAAACAACCTACTGTTGAATGATAGTTGTGCCAAGGAGGTAATTAAGATAGAAATCAAAAGAGTCTTTGAACTAAATGGCAAAGGGGACACTAGTTATTAAAGCTTGAGGGACTCAAAAGTGGTCATAGAGGAAAATTCATTGTCATAAATGTTTACATCCAAAAGACAAAAAGATCATGAATCAACAATCGAATAAATCATCTTAAGGAATTAGGAAAGGAAGAGCAAACTAATCCTAAACTCAGAAGAAAAAAAGAAATAACTAAGATCAGAGCAGAACTAAGTGAAATTAATAACAAAAGAATTATATAGAAGATTAATGAAACAAAAAGGTGGTTCTTTGGAAAGATGAAAAAAATTGACAGGTTTCTCATTACATTAACCAGAAACAGGAAAGAAAGGATGTGAATAAGCTCACTTAGAAATGAAAAAGGAGCTATTATAACTAATACCATGGAAATACAAAATATCATCTCAGAATACTATAAAAATCTATGCACATAAACTTGAAAAAAAATTGAGGAAATGGACAAATTATTGGGAGGACACAACCTCTCTAGGCTCAATCAGGAATAAATAAAAGTCCTGAACAGACCAATATCAAGTAACAAAATTGAGAAAGTAATAAAAACCTAACAACAACAAAAAAATCATGGACCAGACAGTTTTACAGTCAAATTTTATCAGATCTGCAAACAAGAACTGTTACTTATAGTGCAGAAATTATTCCATAACATAGAAAAGAAAGGAATCCTCCCCAGCACATTCTACAAAGCCAATATCACCTTATTACCAAATCCTTATGATTATAGATGCAAAAATTCTCGATACAATCCTAGATAACTAAATGTAGCTGCACATCAAAAAAATAATCCATCACAATTAAGTGGCCTTTATCCCAGAGATGCAAGGATGGTTCAACACATGCAAATCTATAATTCACCATAAAATGGAACCAAAAACAAAGACCAGGTGCAACAGATGCAGTAAAAACATTTGGCAAAATTCAGCACTTTTTTATGATAAGAACTCTCAAAAAATAGGCATATGGGGAACAAATCTCAATATTATAAAAGCAATATATGACAAACGTATACCCAATATGATACTGAGTGGATAAAATTTGAAAGCATTCCTGCTTAGAACGAGAACCAGACAAGGCTGCTCACTGTCACCACTTCTGTTCATATAGTGTGACATCATAGCCAGAGCCATCAGGCAAGAGATGGAAATCAACGTATTCAAATAGGGAAAGAAGTCAAACTATCACTCTTTGCTGGCAATATGATCTAGAAAACCCCAAAGATTCTGCCATGAGACTCCTAGAATTGATAAATAAATTTGGCAAAGTCTCAGGTACAAAATCAATGTACAGAAATTGGTAGCATTTCTATATATCAATAGTCAAGCTGAGAATCAAGGACTCGATACCTTTCACAGTAGCAACAAGAAATCAAATACTTAGGAATATACTTAACCAATGAGTTGAAAGACCTCTACAGAAAGAACTAGAAAACACTGAGGAAGGAATGGCAGAAGATGTAAACAAATGGAAAAACATAGCATGCTTATGGATTGGCAGAATCAACATTGTTAAAATGTCTATACTAGCCAGCATAATTTACAGATTTAATGCAGTCCCCATTAAAATACCACTGTGA
This sequence comes from Arctocebus calabarensis, assembly GCA_963573935.1. Classification (NCBI taxonomy): domain Eukaryota; kingdom Metazoa; phylum Chordata; class Mammalia; order Primates; family Lorisidae; genus Arctocebus; species Arctocebus calabarensis. Next base: position 33,973 of record CAUYON010187307.1, read on the forward strand.
TTTTCACAGATCTAGAAAAGTTTAATTTTATGCTTCATGTGAATCAGAAAAGACATCAAATAGCCAAAGCAACCTTAAGCATAAAGAAAAAATCAGGAGGCAGACTTCAAGCTATACCACAAAGATACAGTAACCAAAACAACATGGTACTGCACAAGAACAGAAAAATAGACAGTGGATCAGAAGAAAGAACCCAGATATAAAACCATCATCATATTGCTGTCTGATCTTTGACAAAGCAGATGAAAATATATTATGGGGAAAAAAATCCCTATTTAATAAGTGGTGTCACATGAAGACTGAAACAAAGTCACACCTCTCACCACTGACAAAATAATTCATGATGGATAGCAGACTTACAGCATGAAACTGTAAGAATTATAAAAGAAAATGTTGAAAAATCTCTTACCGGTATCAGCCTACAAAGAATTTATGAAGATCCCAATGGTAATCACAGCAACAACAAAAATAAATGGGGCCCTGATTAAATTAAAAAGCTTCAGCACAGCTAAGGATACAGTCAACAAAGTAAAGAGGAGCCTGCAGCATGGGTGAAAATGTTCTCATGCTGTGTGTACAATAAGGGGCTGATAACCCAAATCTACAAAGAACTAATGCAAATAAGAAAGGAGGCATTAAGCAACCCCCATAAAAATGGGCAAAAGAGGTGAGCAGACACTTTTCAAAACAGGATAGATTAATGGCCAATAAAAATATGAAAAATGCTCAATGTCTGTAATTATCAGGGAAATGCAAAGAGATATCTGTAATGAGATATCACTCATTAAAAGAAGATGGCTTTTACCCCAAAGTACCAAAATAACAGATTCTGGTGTGGACGTGGAGAGAAAGGAATACATATACACTATTAGTGGGATTTCAAACTTTGTAAAGTAGTATGGGGATACCTCAAAAAAACTAAAAGCAAATCTACCACTAAATCCAGCAGTCTCACTACTGGTATTTACCCAAAGGAAAAAAATTCATTCATTAAAAAAAGAAACTGGCATTTGAATGTGTATAGCAGCACAATTGATAAATTCAAAGATTTTACCCAATTACCCTTCAATACATGAGTGGATTAATTAAATATGATACAGTTATCTCCCCATTATCCAGCACCCACTGGGGATTGGTAGAGTCCAGATAAATAAATGTAGTTTCCAATTACTTGAGAGTTACTATTAAAAATAGGACAAATTCTATACCTCATACTATATAATATTTTACCATTAACTCTGTATTAACTAAGTATTAATATTGACATACACTAATTAAAAGTAAGCTATGATAAAGACAAACTTCACTTCCTGTAGCAGTTGTACTATATTATAAAACAGCTTTGTACATGCCATGTGCAGTACATTGACTACATGTCAGTCAATGTACTTCATACTTTCTTAACTTCAGGTAACACGTGTTAACGTATGAAACATACCTACGGTGTATCTTAGAAGGGTACAGGCGAAGCTTACTACATGCAGAATACAAATATCTTCATATAATAACTAAGAAAATACCATGAAGGCTATGTTAAACAGTTTGATGAAAATATTTCAGATTGTATATGAAACCAGCACATTGTACCCAATGATTGCACTAATGTACACAGCTATGATTTAATAAGAAAAAAAATCAAGAGGAAGGAAATTCTTTCCAACTTATTTACAAGGCTAGTGTCACTTTTGTTCCAAAAGCAGTCAGGTATAAAAACAACAACAAACCCTACAGACCAATGTCTCTGATGAATATAGGCACAAAATCATCATCAAAATACTAACAAATTGAATCAAAAACCATATTAAAATGTAATCCATGAGTAAAGTGGATTTTATACCAGAGATGCAAGGATTATTCAGTATATGAAAATGAATAAATGTGATAAATGTGATACACCACATAAACAGTATTAAGGAAAAAAAACTATGGGATCATCTCAATAGATGCAGAAACATCACTTGATAAAATTTAGCATCACTTCATAATAAAAATCAGCAACAAATTAGACATTGAAGAAGTATATCTAAAAATAATAAAGGCCATACATGAAAAACTCACAATCAACCTTTCACTTAACAGGAAAAGTTAGAATAATATTCTTTAAGAACTGGAACAATGAAATGATGCTCATTGTCATCACTCCTATTTCACATAGTGCTAGAAGTTCTAGCAGAAGCAATAGGCAAAAGAAATAGATAAAGGACATTCAAATTGGAAAGGAATAAAACAAGTTATGACTGTTTGCTGCTAACATGATCTTATATCTAGAAAACTCTAAAGATTCATATGAAAGACTCCTCAGCAATAGCTCAAGTTATAAAATCATTGCAAACTAATCAGTCGCGATGCTGTATACCAATAACAATCAAGCTGAGAATTGATCAAGAACTCAATCCCATTTAAATCATTCCCAAAAGAAAAAAAATCTAAGAAAGATCTCTACAAGGAGAACTAGAAAACATTGATGACAGAAATTGTAGATAACACAAACAAATGGAAAAACTTTCCATGGTTATGGATCAGAATAATTCATAATGTTAAAAAGACCATGCTGCCTAAAACTATAGGTTCAATACAGTCCAATCCAAATACCAACATTATTTTCAGATTTAGAAAAATAATTCTAAAAAAAAAAAAATGTTAACACAGAACCAAAAAAGAGCCTCAATAGACAAAGCAATCTGGAAGCATCATATTGCCTGGCTTCAAATTATACACTAAGACTATAGTAACCAAAACAGCATGGCACTAGTATAGAAATAGACACAAAGAACAATGGAACAGAATAAGGAACCCAAAAATGAAGCCAGGCACAAAAACAGAGGCACACACAATTACAACCTTCTAATTTTTGACAATCTCAACAAAAACATACACTAGAGAAAGAATAACCTCTTTAATAAACAGTGTTTGTAAAATTGTATTATGATACGTAGAAAAATAAAGCCAAGCTCCTATCTATAATCACATATAAAACTCAACTCAGGATGGATTAAAGGCTTGAATGTAAGACCTGATACTATAAAAATACTAGAAGAAAAACTTTGGTAAAAGCTAATCTTTTTGACAAGGAACTATTTCACGGAAGACAATTTTTCTATGGACTAGGGTGGAGAATGGGGGGATGATTCAAGTATATTACATCTCCATCTGAGATCATCAGGCAATAGATTCTCATAAGGAGCATGCTATGTACATTCTCCCGTGGGCAGTTTACTTTAGGGTTTGTGTTCCTATCAGACTCTTAATATCACTGGTTATCTGACAGGAGGTGGAGCTCAGGTGATGATGCAAGTGATGGGGCGGTGGCAGTAAATACAGATGAAACTCATATCTAAATAGTGGGAATTCTGTGTGCACTGGTGTCCTTGTGGTATGTAATGTAATGTAATGGCATGCTTCTAAGCATCTTATCCCACTCCCACATTCAAGTTGGCATTTTGAAAACAACCATGGTAAAAATGTTTGCACCACAGAAATCTAACAATGCTACAGATAAGGCTTTTTAGCACACCACAGTTCTACTTGCCATTTGCAACTCCCAGATCCAGTTCTTAAGCTTTCTGAACTTATTTTAAACATGGAATATCACCTGTCAAATACTTGAAATGCTACCCCTTTTTGTTTGTTAGCTGAGTGGATTATTCAGTTTCTTGAAACTAGAACAACCTGAATAAGACAAATACAATTGTAAAAAAAAAATAAAATACATGTTCTTTGGTGTCTGTACTTTTCCTCTGTTTCTTTTATAATGGATGGCTTCATATTGTATTTGTGTGACCACAAAAATAGTGAATTTCCACAAAACTAGGAAGGCAGGATGAGATTTGCTCTGTCTACTTCTTACCTTTCTTCATTCTATTCTCTGTCTTCATGGGATCAATTTGTTTAGCTACCACATATGACTGAGTTGTCTTTCTGTGCCTGGCTTGGCTCATTCAACATAATGATCTTGGGTTTCCTCTATATTGCTTCACATGGCAAGATTTCATTCTTTTTGATGGCTGAATAGTATTCTATTGTGTTTATACATCAAGTTTTCTTTATCCCTTCATCCATTTACAGAAGCTTGGGTTGAATAGTGCTGCAATACCAATGGGATTGTAGGTAATTAGCTTTTAAAAATAATTCAGGTCTTGCTTCCAATTTCACTTTCTCCATGAGGCTTCCTCTAAACAGCACCACTTGTTCAATTTAAACTATATTTCTTTCACTATGCACATTTATGTATTATTTTATTTGTTTTTCATCTGTCTTTTCAGCCAACCTCTGCCACCTCTACCATACTTAATGTGATCTTCATAAGGACAATCAAGTCACTTTGCTGGTTTTGCAGTTATAGACTTTGCATCTAGGATAACACATGGAATATAGTAATTTGTCATCAGTTTTTTCTTAAGTGAATGAAAAGATTCAAACATGTCACGTTAGAGGTCCTATAGAGAAAGAAAATGAATTTGACTCAGTTCAGTGGCCAATATGTTTGTGGAAATTAATCTCAATAAACGTGCCTTATAATTAATCCCTTGATCAAAATTTTAAGAGAGAAACTAGAAGACAGAGTAGAGATACAAACTGATTTATTAAAATATGACATAGAGATAATATTTTCAACATGGAATGTAGTTAAGAAATTGCAGTTATGGAGAACATTACACAAGGAGGGTGGAGCAAGATGGTGGTCGAGTAACAGCTTCCTTGCGGCTGGGCACAGTGAGACTGGGGACAGAGGACTTCAGGCATCTCTTCCAGGCAGGATCTGCCCAGAAACTTCCCTTTGGGGACACAGGGAGACAGCGTGAGGCTTCTGGATGCCCTGAGGAAGGCTAAAGTGGCAGAGATTGGGCAAGTGGTTGTGTCTGTTCCTTTGGTCTGATCCTGTCAGTGGCTGTGGGTGGGGCAATAGTGGGACCTGCAAAGGCCTTGCCTGTGAGCCGTTTGGGTTTCTTTTGGACTTGGCACTTGGTTGAACTGCTTTGGGAGAACTCGAGCAGGAGTGCAGGGGTTTTTGAGTGTTGTCTGGGGCCCCAGACTGGGCCACCAAGCCAGACGGAGCTGCCAGTGTTTGGTGGTGGTCTGTGTGGAGCCATTGTGGCAGAACTGCCCTGGCAAGCTCCACCCTCAGGGTCGCAGAACAGGCATTGGGCGGGAGCGAGTAATCTAGTGACTGAGCAGCCTAAAGGCAGGGACTGAGACGCCTTGCAGCCTTAGCCCTCAGGGGCATAGGGTGAGACCAGTTTTGGCACACT
>CAUYON010187313.1:0-15376 GCA_963573935.1 Arctocebus calabarensis
AAGGAGGAGATGGGGAAAGACCGGGAGAGAAACGGAGAGAGCTTCTCTCTCCCCACTAGAATTTTCTCCCTCTACCAGGTGCCTTAATGTTTTCTGTATTCTTTTCTGTGAATAAATTCTGTCTTACAAAAAAAAAAAAAAGTGACTACTGCTCTTGATACAATGTCTTTGCTTAGCCTCTAGTGTTTTAAATTTAGTAATTTTATTTTCTGAAATTTCATAACTAGTTCTCATTTTGCCTCCTTTTAATAGTTCTTTGAGCACATAATAAAGCTGAATTTGGTCTTATTTCACTTTACCTACTGAATCTACTCATAGAAAGACTGATTTACGTTTAAATTTAAGGGTCTACATTCATTCAATGTAGAGGCAGTCATAGCTCTTATGATGCCCACAGTGTCTCAGGAAGTCAGCCAACGTACACAATCCATATGGACAATGCACTCAAGAACTTGTGCAAGGTGGGGTAGACCAGAGGAAAAAGTCTTCTTCCAGCAGCTGGGAGCACTTACTAGAGGTCATATCTATGCTGATTTCTGAAGTATATGCAAAAAGTATAGCTTATGAGAAAACAAAAATATAAAGAGCCAAATCTAGTTTATAATTACTTTTCACTCTCATTGGTACATTCTATACACCTAAAAAATATTAAGTCTCTCTAGACAGACTAATACCCTCTACAGGATCTATCATTTATGGGGCAAAATGTCTTTGACAGGAAAGCTCATTCTAATTTTATGCAAAACTTATTGTCATAAATTCTTTTAGAATATAATCTAATGCATATAATGAATGTAATCTAATGCATTCATGTAATGCATTATATACACTCAGAAGGTATAAAACTAGGCACTGAATAAATGTTTTTTTTAATCAGACTAAATGAACTAATACCCTACTATTAATTTTATAAACATCAAGACCATGCACTCCTATGGGATATATTAGATCTCACTATCCTATTAAAGGTAATATAAAAAAAAATGCCACAATTTTGTCTTAGGACAATAGTCTCTGTGTATTTTATAGTTAAATAGATGACAATATTAGAGTCAATTATTTCTCAACTCTCTAAAAAAAAATACTTGATTTTTTTAGGAATAGAAGGAAGGGTAGGCTAATGGTAAGAAAGAACACAAGACTCCGTAGCTTTACTATCTAAAGCTAGGAAAGTCAAAATTCAGTGATGCTGCTTTTGGGCAGGATTTACTTCATATCTCCTTTTTCTCTTAATCGCTATGTCCAGGCTGTCTATGTTAATACCTCTACTAGGTTAATAAAATTTCCTTTCTTGCCTGCCTTCAAGAAACAAAATGATTAAAATGCACCTAGTCCTGCAGTCAGAAGCCTGTACTTAAGATCAGTGGCTAAAATAGGATTTCAATTTCTAAAAACTATGAATAAGTTACCAAAGTGAGCTTCCAGTGAATCAGCTGTAAGGCATACTAATTCCTGTCTAACTCTACCTCCGGCCTCTCCCCCTCTTCAAAGATCTCTCTCTGCCTAAACCCTCATCCTCCTCCCCCAAATCTTCCCCATTGTGTGAGCTACTGCGCTTTGTTCTAAAACAAAGGGAATCACTAAAAAAAGCAAGGCTAAATAAAACCTTCTATGAACAAAATATGCCTTTTGAGCAAAATTTGTTCCTGTGATTTCCACTCTGCCTGGTGCACAGTGAATGTTAAAGAACTGTTTACAATGAGAAGAAAGATAGAGCTCGTACTCAGAAAATTATACTTTAATTTCTGACCTGAGCAAAATGAATCTTATTACCATTGTTCTCTTATCCCAACAACTTAGAAATGTTGTCATTTCTTATTACAGAGAGAAAGTATAGTATGAAGGTTGGAATACCTCAGGGGAAAAAAAAGAACAATCACTGATATAATGTAATTAGATCAAAATAATTGGTATTTTTCCTAATGTATGCATACGTAAGTTGCATAGACATGATTCACAGATTTCATCTCCCATTTACAACATAACTTCATAATCATCATAAAAATTCAAAGAACTTCGAATGCTAAGTAGCTGCACGAGGATGCATGCCTCCTGCCTTCCTCCCTTCCACATTAAAGATGAAGAAAATAGACTGTGTGGTACAAAGAGATTAAGCGCCTTCTTTGGCTGAACTATCATCTGAACCTGAGTCTGTCTAACTCCAGTGTCAGGATCTTTAGGGAGCTACAGATGGATACTATCTATCTATATATATATAGCATACATATATCTAGAGACTTTTTCCAAGCCAAAGTTGCAACTATAGAAAAAGATGGCTTAAAACAAGGAAATCAGATGAGTTCTCAACAGAAAGGTCTTAAAAAGAGTACAATTATCAGAACAAAAACTGACAAAAATATTCAAATAAAATGGAACAACACAAATAAACATGACAATGTTCACATACTGGTGAGGACAGTTGCAGTATATATGCAATTTCAGGCATTTGATATTGCTATACTTCTGTGAAGCAATCGGGTAGTTTCTATCAAAATCTAAAATAGATACTTAAAAGAATCACTCCTAAAAAATTATTTATAATTATAGAAACGGTGATAAATATGGAATAATCCAATCTATCTTTGTATGTAATAGCCTCCCCCTTCCCCACCCCCCCAAAAAGAAAAAGAAAGAGGAATCCTCAACCATTAGGACTGTGACTATGCTTACAGTAGAAAACCAATTCCATTTAATACCATGCAAACATACAAAATACGGATTATTTTGAAGACTATTTTAGTCAAAGGTACAAAGGTTGATGTTCTATTTCTAAGCTCCAATAACATCTAGCACTCTACCTCACCCATCAGTGTTTTCAATGAGAACAGAAACATAGATTAGAAAATATTTAGAAAACAAACATGTCTCTCTTTGATTCAAAAATTATTTTCCTTGGACAATCATGTCATATTATCCAGACCAGAAAAACATGTCACTGTATATTCAGCACTTAAATTTTATGATGGGGGGGGAAACTCCAACATTTTAAAACAATGTTATACCCCTGTAAACTTCAAAATCTCCTAAAGCAGGAATGGGGAACCTTTTCATGTTGAAAGGTCACATTAATTTAGCTATAGTCAGATAAGACCACTTCTGAGAAATCTGAATTATATATACTTAAAAATGTACATTATTTTATAGAACTCTAACTACTATGTACTTAATCATTTAAAAAAAATAATGATTTTTAATACCGTTAATTTTAAACTAACAATTTAATGACTTTTTTTCCATCTGTTTTTTGCTGAAAAACATTTGAATATTTGGTTGCAGCAAAAAGGTCCACAGTTTCAGTTGATTATCTAGATGGGTATCTGACATTTGTATCCTTAAGGACTTCTTGATTTGGGTTTGGTAGAAAAATGCAAATTTGTAGCAATAAGTGTTTGAAAAGCAAAACAAACAAACAAAAACACTTTTGGAGCATACTGCTGAAGGTATGGGTATTTAACTGCATTCTTTCATATTTCAATTAGATCTTTCTTAGCATCAATGACTTTTAAAGGTCATCTACTGAGAGCTCCATCAATTCTAGCTACAGTTTTTTAGGTGACTTGGAGCTATTAATTAGGTGAGGCCGAAATGCAAGTTTGAGTCATGATTCTCCAGGTCAGTGAACCTTTCATTGTATTCTTCAATTAATGGGTCTATAACAGCTGCATATCCTTCAAATGAGTCATATATATCATCCTGCTAATCAGAGACCGTTGCTAACTGGGAAAATGTCCATCTGAAATTTCCTTTGGAAAAAGAAGTGTTTACAAAAAAGATAGCATTTAGGCATCTACTCAGAAGAAAAAAAATAATTTTAGCGTAAGGACATTTGCACTAAACTGTTTATGGCAGCTCAATTTACAATCGCCAAAACGTGGAAACAACCTAAATGCCCCACAACCCAGGAATGGATTAACACTATGGTATATCTGTACCATGGAACACTCTTCAGCCATTAAAAAAAGATGGATACTTTACATCTTTTATATTAACCTAAATGGAGGTGGAAAACATTCTTCTTAGTAAAGCATCACAAGAACAGAGAAGGAAGACTCTGATGTACTCAATTCTAATATGAAGGCAGTAGATGATCTAATACAAGGGGTGGGGTTGGGGGATGAGGAATTGGGGAGAAGGGAGGACAGAAAAAAATGAGGGGTCATGGTGTACGGCACACCTCTTGGGAGCTGTACACAATTACAAGAGGGACTCTACCTAACAACCACAATCAGGGCAACCTAATTCATTGTACCTTCAGTGAATCCCAAACAATAAAAAAAGGTAGCATTTTTTTGAAATGTTTTGCCACATATCATATAGACTTAGTTTTATCTTGCAAAGAATATTCAAGTCATTTTGATTTGATGTGATATCACTAAGAAATACTGCATTTTTATAGAGATCATTCAGTAATTCACATTACTGATTATATTCATAAAATATAACTATTCTCACAGAGAAAATTTTGGCTAACACTTGTTTCTGTGACAGTGAATGCACTTCAGAATAACACAGCAAATCCTCACTGAATCCCTCATCCTTCAACTTTAGCATGCTACTCAGTGGACCATGCCATGCTGCATCTGCACAAATTTAGTTAATTATTGCAACTTGTTGCAAAATGTCACTTAAAATAGTAGCTTTAGCATTGAAATTTTTCTGATGCAAGATATAATGAAAAGAAATGAGACACTCTGGGAGGCCAAGGCAGGTGCCTGAGCTCGTGAGTTTGAGACCAGCCTGAGCCAGAGTGAGACCTCACCTCTAAAAATAGATGGTCATTTTGGCAGGTGTCTGTAGTCTGAGGTACTTGGGAGGCTGAGGTAAGAGAATCGCTTGAGCCCAAGAGTCTGAGGTTGCTGTAAACTGTGATGCCATGGAACTCTATCGAGTATCACACAAAAAAAAAGAAAAGAAAGAAAAAGAAAATAAAAGGAAATGAGAGCAACTGGATCTATTAATACGTTTTGTAGCTGTGCAAAAAAAACCTTCATGTTTTCCTGTCATGAAAGATGCACCATCTGTACATAAACTCATTAAATGTACCAAATTCAATCCAACTTCACAATATTTATCTTAAAAGTTGTTGAAGATATTTATTCCCCATGTTCAGTTCACAAGAGTGATGAAAGTAACTCTTTGTAGCAAAGAAAATCCCTGTTATAACCTGAATGAGCAAGTAGCATCAGTTCATTCATCCAAAGCAATTGAATAACATATATTTTCCTTTTGAAGTATTACATAAAGTTGCTCTGTTAAGTTAGAAGCTAATTCAGAATGCTAATCAGTCATCTTTGAAAGAGGCGATTGTTTGTACTTTCGGACGTTATGGGGGTCTAAGTATCTTTTTTTTTTTTTTTTTTTGTAGAGACAGAGTCTCACTTTTTCACCCTCAGTAGAGTGCCATGGCGTCACACAGCTCATAGCAACCTCCAACTCCTGGGCTTAGGTGATTCTCTTGCCTCAGCCTCCCGAGTTGCTGGGATTACAAGTGCCCATCATGACGCCCCGCTATTTGTCTGTTTTGCAGTTCGGCTGAGGCCGAATTTGAACCCTCCATCTTTGGTATATGGGGCCGGTGCCCTACTTCATGAACCACAGGCACCGCCCCGGGTCTAAGTATCTTATGCATACAACTTTGGCAACGCATTCTTTCACAATTTCTAAATCACAGAATGCCCTCCCCCAAGGATATAAGCACTTAGTAAATTCCTTCAGTGGCATTATATTAAGGTCTAATTGCCACTTGAAAGAATTGTCTTTGCTTTTGCCTTTTATCTTTTAATTTCTGCAATATAACCTTTCACACTGCTCCTTCTCTATTAAAATATTTGTGATCCTTATGGGTGTTATAATGCTGGTGAACACAGAATTTCTTAAATGTTGATATTGCAGTATCACAAAGCAAGCAAATCATCTTATCTTTAGCAGAAATAAGATAATATTGCAATTCTCAATCCTCATTTAAAAATCCGATTTCTTCCTTCAGCATTCTCTTGGTCTTCTTTGATGTGATGGGCTGTTAAGAAGACAGAATAAAAAAGCACTGTCGAGTTGTGCAGCTATTCACTAATTCCACTTCAAACAGAAACACAGTGCACCACTGTAAAATCTGGTAACAGACTGGTGCACCTGTTTCCCATAAACTCTCACCAACCAGCCTCATGTTGTAGTGGTACCAGTCACCTGGGGAAGGTTAGAACTAAATCACAGCACAGCAGTCATTGATTTAGTCCAACAGCTCACTAATGTTTTCATTGTCCCAGTCAACTAGGGAAGATTATTTCATTGAAACTTACCTTATTCTTTAGTATTTGAAATATGTTCCTTTTAAAAGCAAAATAAAAATATAAAAGATGAACAAAATGTATTAATAAAAATAAAACTTTATTGTGTAAAATTTGAATTCAGTCAAAAGGCCACATGAAAGGAACCAGATGGCCACAAGTGGCCTTAAGGCTCCCCCTGATTTTAAAGGTTCACCCTAGTGCTCATTTTTTATGGCCCATATTTGATACTGTAGTTGATACTTCTCTTTCTACTTCACCATTTAGGATAGGTTTTCTACCCAGGCACTCAGTTAACACCCCTTCTCTCATTCAGACTCTATAAACCACTGTGCAAAAAGATACGAAGCAAAAGAGACCATGGGTCATGATCACATCGCATACTAGAAAAGTTGTTCAAAGGACTTTCCATTAGGTATGTTATGTACGTACATGTACACACATAAACACAATAACCATCTACACAATAACCATACTGGACAAAAGTGTATGGTGCACTGGGCACTATAGTTACCATGATACACACATGACATTACTTCATCTCCAGAGCAACCCTATGAGGTGACAATTAAATTAAGATTCAGAAAGTAACTAGGCCAAAGTTATTTAGGAACTATGCAAGTAAGATCTAAAGACCGTGGTCTCAGGAAGGCTAAAGACTATGTCTCTCTGGTTCTGTACAGATATTTTAATGCTTGGGAATAAAGTTAACATTTGAACCTTGGTCAATCCAAATAAAGTTCTACTCTAGCCAAAAACAAAAACAAATAAACAAAATTAAAAAAAAAATAAAACAAAACACTCAGGACCATGTGCCACAGTGAGAGTTATTGTTACAGGAAAAGGGCAAATAAGGGAAATATACAACCTAGAAACTCCTTAATAAATAATAAAATTTACTTGAATTCAGCTTTACAGAATGTTTTATGGGATGGAGGTACACAACAAGCTTAACAACAATAACATAAAAACTACTTCCTTATTTTTTAAAGCAAGAAAAACAAAAAATGTCAAAAATACTTCCTTTTTACAGATTGTGTTTATGTTTGATTTGATTCTCAAGGCTTTCCAGGAGCTTGGTGAGATGATATGGATTCATCTACCAATATTATACTTCATAAACGCTAAAGCATTCTCTTAGAACTTTATCAGAAACAGGTTAAACTACCCATTTTTGTTTTACTGTTTTTACATTTATTAGGCAGCAAGTATACACCTTGAGGCTCCTTGCTACCAAAAGTGGTTATGACTTAGAATCTGTATGTTAAGCTTTGCTGGTTTCTAGCAATAAAAAGGCAGTAATATAGGCTGTCGACTGTTTTCTTTTTAGATTTTTATATTTCTTTGTGCTTTGTGAGCATACAAATGTTTTCTTTGTTGTAAAAAATCTTTCCAGGTAATTGGCAATTTTGGCATAAAACTTTTTAATTAAAGATCACCACTGTCAAAAAAAAAAAAAAAGATCACCACTGTCTTTGTGATCACAATTTTATATAAATTATAGATAAAAACAATTGTGAAGTAAAGGCTTTGTGCTCTGTGCATTATAATAATGTCACATTTTTGTTGCCCAATGAATATGTTCAAAAACAAATACAAAGATGCAAGATATTAGAAAAAGAATTAACTTTTTCTTACCTTTTTAAATACCTAGCTATAACTGACTTCAATTTTCCAAAGTCATTTATCTACCCAAGTTTATCACAATACATACAAACTGTTCTGGCATATTCCTTAGGGCAGACTTTAAATTATAGGAGAGCCAAGGCAGAGGAGGGCTCTGTGTGGGCCAATTTCCCACTCACTCATGAATTAGTTTGCTCAGCTGACATAAGTATTGAAAACTGAGAGAAATATAGACCATTGATAGAGAAATAGTTAAATCTTAACTGAAAATCTTGGCCAATATCTCAAGGTTCTTCATCATAACAGGGCACCAGTTCACACAGCACTGTCTGTGAGAGTTTTTAGCCAATAAACAAATAACTGTATTGGAACACCCTCTCTAACCACTTGATTTGACCCTCAATGACTTTTTTCTTATCCAAAGATAAAGGAAATATTGGAAGGAAGACATTATAATGACATTCAAGATATCGAAGATAATACAATGACAACTTTGATGGCCATTCCAGAAAACAAAGAGTATCAAAATTGCTTTGGAGGATGGACAAGGCACTAGTTTCGGTGCACAGCTTCCCAAGAGGAACTCCTCAAAGGTGACTGTAGTGACAGTCATCAGTGAGGTATGCAGCACTTTTTCTAGAATGAGTTCATGAACTTAAGTGTCAGATCTCATATATCCCCTTGGATCAGTGCTAGATATAAGAAAGCACCAAATAAATATTCAAAAGAAATAAAAGTCCATATTTTGGATCATTTACAGATATTTTTCATGTCTTAAAGTAATAGAAATAGAGACCCAGTTAACACTTAAGAAATATTAGGAATCGAGCACCTCCCAAATGTTAGGCATATACAGTGATTATCTCAACCCTCAGAACAAGTGTTTGGGATACGTTTCAGGCTATAGCCAGGCCTGCCATCCTCAGAATCCCATGAGCCTTGGCAATCACATCCATGTCTGCCATGCACTGACCGGTCATCATTACACAATGGAGGTGTGCTGTTCTCTTATGATGGCCAAGTATTATCACATAACACAGAGCTAATACAAAAATATGGTATACTGCAAAAATAGTACCACAGACCCAGATCTTAGGCAGTATATCTATGTGTAAAAAGAAAATCATACTAGTTTCAGAAAGCCCTTAGAATTTGTGATGACTTGGCAAGATCTTATCTCCTCTCGGCTTACCATTTCCCCTCCCTGAATATGTTGAAATTAGAGATCAGAGAAAATATGAGAATATGATGAAATTTTCAGAGAATATGATGAAATTAGAGATCAGCGAAAATAAGCCGGTCAAATACTCCCCATTTGATGGTATTTAAATTCTTTGGTATAACAGAATCATTTAACTTTACTGCAGAAATATTTAATTTAAATATAATTAACATATCTAAGCACTCATTCCTTTTTTTTTTTTTTATTTCAGGTTAATGTGAAGGTACATAAAAGCAAGTCACAATATTTGAATTTGTTAGGTAGAGTCCATCTTGTAGTTGAGTCCTGTACCCAAAAGGGATGCCATATAACCCCTGCATCATGCCCATTAAGTTGGAACAACCAATTTCCCCTCTTCCCCTCTTTCATCTCCCTTATTCTTACTCCTCTTAACTTAAATTGAATTTCACACCTATCCGAGCATGAATTAGATAATCTACTGGCTTCATTGAATACATTGAATATTTGCTTTTCCATTCTTGTGATACTTTACTAAGAAGAATGTGTTCCAACTCTACCCAGGGTAATACAAAAGATGCAAAGGCCTCATCTTTTTATGGCTGAATAGTATTCTGTGGCACACATATACCACAGTTTGTTAATCCATTCCTCAGTTAATGGGCATTTAGGTTGCTTCCACACCTTGACAATTGTAAATTCAGTTGCAATAAGCAATCTAGTGTAAATGTCCTGATGATAAAAGGATTTTTTTCTTCTGGGTAGATGCCTAGTAATGAGATTGCAGGAGGTCAAATGGGAGGTCTAATTTGAGTTCTTTGAGGATTTGCCATACTTCCTTCCAAAAAAGTTGTATTAGTTTGCAGTCCTACCAACAGTGTAAAAGTGTTCTGCTCTCTCCACATCCTTGCCAGCATCTCCAACTTTGGGACTTTGTGATGCGGGCTAATTTTACTGGGGTTAGGTAATATTTCAGGATGGTTTTGACTTGAATTTCTCTAGTGATAAGGGACTATGAGCAGTTTTTCGTATGTTTGGTAGGCATTTGTCTTGCCTTCCTCAAAGAAGGTTCTGTTCATGTCTCTTGCCCAATGATAGATGGAATTTTTTGCTTTTTTTATTGATTAATTTGAGTTCTCTGTAGACACTAGTTATCAATCCTTTGTCAGATTCCTACCTGATCTGACCCCTAGTGAATATTACCTTCTTGCATGTTTCTTATTTGTAACATGCAAATATTGTTTTCTATTCTAAAGCTATCTATTTGCTTTAATCGTTGTGTCCTCACCTGTGCAGAAGCTTTTAAGTTTGAATAAGTCCCATCTGTTTATTTTTGTTGTTGTTGCAATTATCATAGAAATTTTCTTCATAAAATCTTTCTCCAGGTTGATACCTTTAAGAGTTTTTCCCCCACTGTCTTCTAGAATTTTTATCATTTCATGCCTTAGATTTAAATCTTTCATCCATCCCGAGTCAATTTTTATAAGGGGTGAAAGGTATGGGTTCAGTTTCAGTCTTTTACATGTGGTTATTCAGTTCTCTCAACGTCATCTATTGAATGGCGATTTTTTTCCACAGTGTATTTTTTTTTTTTTAATCAAATATCAGATGGCCACATGAGATGGGTTTCATCTTTTGGTTTTCTATTCAGTTCCATGTGTCTATTTTGTGCCAATACCATACTCTTTTGATCATTGTGGACTTAGAATATAGCTTGAAGTATAACAGAGTGATGTACAAGCTCTTCTTTGAAGGTCTGATAGATTTCTCGTATGAAGCCATCTGGTCCAGAGCTTTTATTTGCTGGAAGACTTTTTTATTGTCTTTTCATTCTCAGTGCTTGGTATTGGTCTGTTCAAAATATCTATTCCTTCTTGGTTAAGTCAAGGGAGATGATGTGACTCCAAGTCAAATTTCTGGGCATAGAGTTTCTTGTGGTAGTCTGAGACAAACTCTTATATCTCTGTGGTATATGCTATAATTTCCCCTTTTTTGTTTCTGCTGAGTACTCACTTTTATCAGTTCTCAAACCAGTCCTCAGCTGGATAAACTATTATGATTGCTATTTTCAGACAAATATACTGAGTCCTAGTGAGGTCAAGTTCACAAGACCATAAATTTAACAGGGATGTGGTCTTTTTTCTCCTGTTGTCTCCACATCCATCCATTAGATTTTCTGTTTAGGGTTTCAAAGTAGAACCTCTGTATGCTGGACACCCAAGGGACTGTAACAAACTGGTCAACATAGGGGAAAGTGGTCCATGTAGGGAACTGGGCCTGCTGGACTGGTATGTCCATATGATACATGTCCTAGCTATGAAAATTAGGTCAACTTAAGGAGGTGGTCAGCATAGAGAAGTGCTTCACTATGAAAGTTATACTATACTATGAAAATCAAAAACTACAAGAGGTACTGAGAATTCAGTGGTGAATAAAGCATAGTCTTTGATCACAGGAAGCTAACAGTTTGATGGAGAAAAATCATTAACCAGGTAAACACAGCACAGTTGTCAGTACTGTAATGGGGGAACCTGGTAAAACATGTCAGACGCTCTTACGCTGACTTAGGCAGGTCAGAGAAGACTCAGCAGCGGCTGTTATGCCTCATAGATGGAAGAATCCGTGATTATATTTCTGGTATGGTCCGAAAGTACTTTAAGATAAACAAATAAGCAAACTACTCTACAAAATCATCTCATCTTTTGCCTTTGAGGATATCGCATTTAGCAAATCCATGACTATAAGGTGGTTAATGCTTTGGAAACAAGGAATGTACTGGAACAAAAAGCTGACAAATCATATAAGATTTTAAACTTTTGTGTGACCTGTAAATTATTTGATGCTGCAGTTTACCTAGGCAGATGAAAATACCTTTATACCGACAACTGAGGTGCTAAGGAAACAAAGAAATAGGTTAGAACAAGCTGCGTATCAGGGAAATCCTGGGTAAGCCACAAATGCTGAGAATTAGGATTGTCATACTTTACTTCTTAGAGTTGTGCCTTATCAATTGTAAAATGAGAGCTTGTTCTATTGGCATTCCTTAACGGAACACCAATGGCATTCTGTGAAAGACAATTGATCATATAGGACAATTCCAAATACTGTAAGACCTTTACCATCCCTGTCCCCACACAAAAATACGTCCCTAACATTTCCAAATTCTCCCTCCAATTGGTACTACCCCTGGTGGGAACCAGTAGTCTTAATTTCCCCCAGGTCTCTGTCATCTACCACTAAGTTTATGTCCATCTGACTGGTGGAAACCAGCAGAGTAGATAAATTCTTAATTTCCCTCCAGGTGTCCAATTCTGTCATCAATAACTATGTTTATATCCATCACTAACACTATCTAGTTACTAAGAGAATATGCTACTCTTTGGCATACTTTCCTCAGTTGAAAAAAAAAAGTGATCTACAAGTTTGGATTCAATGGCTTTTTATAAAATCACAGTATAATTGGCAGTTTTGAAGATTACATAAATTTATTTGGATAAATTTATGTCTCATTTATACAGATGAGACAACTTAGTGAAACTGTCATATAATTACATACGAGCCAGGTCTCCTGTCACTTGTCCAGGACTTTTTATGGCATTGTGCCTACACCTATTTAATACCCTCACTTTTCTGAGTTCCCTCTGACTTTGATAATATGAGAATTCAAGAACTTTGAGGAAATTTTCTTATTTCAATATAGGCCCACTTATTTTTTTTCTAAGAGATCATCTACTTTGTGGCTTACGGAAAGACCAAATGAAATGAGCTTACCTAAGGTGAGTCACTGTTCAACTGTTTAATGGGAGGCCCTAGAGCATGAAAAAGGGAACATAATGCAGTCTTTTTCCACCCAACTTTATTATTTGGATTTCAATCACTCTGAATAAGTAGCAATTATCTTCAAATTGCTATTTCATGACTCCTGAAAACCTTTGCTTTATACATTTCCTCACAGTAAGTGGTCACATGCATTCACAATCTATTATCCATTCTAAAAAAGCTTCAAATGCTGGAAGATCACAGGAAATTAATATGCATACAGAAAGAAGATGCTTGTAAGATGAATGCTAATTTACACGGCACTTGTGGGAAAGTAAGATGTCATTCTTAGCCAGTCCCTAATTTTGCTACTTGATACCTGCCTATAATATTATAAACCTTTACTTGCTATTCCATGGGACACAAAGAAATCTAGTATTTGTAGAATATGTATAATTCACAAAAAACTTTTAAAGAATGAGCATTTAATTCATATAAAATTTGGGGATCATCCATTGCCATTTTACAGCTAAGAAAACTGAGAAGATAAGAAGATTAAATAACTTGGCCAAGACGCCACTCAGTAGTGGCCAAATCTTAAATCTGACTCATCTTTCTTCACCTCTTAAGCACTTTCCTTTACCTAAAGCTCTCTCCCCTTCACTACGATTTCTATGTATACCCATAATACCCAAAAGAGACAGATAACATACCAATCTTGCATTTGTAGTGTCTGGCTCCACATATAAGACTAAATTTTTGTAGACTAAGACCCACATCTGCCTTTTACATAGCAAGTTACTTAGCACAACCTCTGGAAGATAGTGAGCACTTAATAAATGTTCACAAAATGCGTAAAAGATAATGTCACCGCAGGGTTAGTTGCATATTTTCCTCTGTGCGTAAAAAAAATAAGATTTAGTATAATTATCAGATATAACACATGACAAAATAATTTTTTCCTAAATATTGATATATTTAGGAAATATTAAATCAGATATAACACATGACAAAATAATTTTTTCCTAAATATTGAAAGGAAAATTCATGAGAAAATTCAGGTTATATTATACTCAGTATAGTCAGATGTGTAAACCCTTCATAGTTTACTAATAAATAAAAGGCTGAAAATATAAACATCAGGACAAATTATTCTGAGAAAAAAAAATCTGTAACTGGTTCTAAAATTCATATCATGTTCCTGTTCAATGACAGGAATAAATTATCATTATAGAGCAGTGTAAATGAAGAGGTCAAAGAAAAGAAATTGTGGGTTTTAATATGATTTAAATACAAAAAAAGCCAGGCTTAAATGGGCTTTACCTGTATAAAATAGAAGATCCTGACTAATATACCACAATCTTTGGACAACAATTCATTTGTTCATCTATTCAGTAAACCTGTCTGTGTATGCCAGGCACAAAGGAAACAAGAAAATAAGGATTCTATGATTTTCAAACTTTTTCCCCTAGAAAATTGTTTTCTTTTTTCATATGGAGTCTTAATAGAGACTCTAGTACATAAAAGAGATAAAACAGAGCCTGTTTTGTTCAAAAGAGTGAGGGCTGAGGGAAGGCACCCAAACACAACTTTCTTTGTTCCTTACAAGGCAATTCTCTTCAGAAGTCAATTAGTCAATTGTTGATCTAGTCTTCCAAACATGTGGACTTTAGGCAAATGTTTAGATTTTCCTTCCCATCCATAAGATAGACATCTATGTAAATGCTTGTTTGTGTTCAATTTCATGCCAATGCGTATTTCTTTCTCCAAGTCTTCTCCAAGTCCTCCTCTATTATGCTCTTTGTTCTATAATCTCCCTACTCACTTTTCTTCCATTCTCTCCCTTGCCAAGCATCCCTCCCACACTGAAAGCACTGAACACCTGCCATGGTTCTTTGCTACATTCCCTATAGAAAAGCAGGCTGTTCTCACAGGACTTTGGGCTGCAGATGTAAGCAGAATTCTTCAGTTTAAGAAACAGCAGTCCAGACTGAAGCACTCTGTTGCACAGAACAGGCAGTAAGAAGCCACTCTACTTACTGATAAGAAAAAGTTCCATATAGGGTTCACAAGAAAGACTGCAAGGGAAGCAGTGCACCCTGGGCATGTGTCGAGGTATTTCTATTTAGCACTTCACAGTCTTCAACTTCTTAACCTGTAATTTTATTTATGGATAATATAGTATACTAGTAGTTATTACTGCATCATGATAAAAGTTAAAATCACCGAGTTATTTCTGTTGGGGCACTGAAGATCTAACCCATGTTTAATGTGAAAGTGCGATTTGCCGACATAGTCATCATTCAGGCTTTTTTCAGCCCCCAAAGGGGCTTCATCTAAGTTATCTATGCTCAGTCTGCATAGACCCAGTTATGGGCCCTACAGCTTGTTTCTTTTTTTTTTTTTTTAATAATTTTATTGAATCATAATTATGTACATTGGTGCAATCACAGGGCACGATTCATATACATTCAGAAATATTTTGATCATACTGTTACAGATATCCTTCATGGCATTTCCTTGATCA